>JAJPUD010020972.1:0-23805 GCA_023553655.1 Myrmecobius fasciatus | reverse complement strand
AGGATTGATGTACTGTTGATTCTGAGGGAAGCCAGGAAGAACAGGCAAAGTCCTGTGTATTTTTGGCCATAGGCTCCATCCCCTATAGAGCTGATTCCAGATGTTTAAACAATACTTAAAGGTAAAAATAAATTGAAATGGCAGAATTGAATAGCCTAAAATCCTTTCTTTATCTTAAACTAACCATGGTCACTCTAGAATCAAGTCTTAGGTTTTTTTCTTCCTTAACTAATTTTGCTTTATAAATACCCATTATTTTTCCCCATGATCTTTCTTCTCCTGGAACCCTGTTTCTACTCGATTTCTACAGGACTTTGCTTTCACCATTTAATGACTATAGCTTATTTTGAAACATAACATTGTCCTAGAATTTCTAGGGAAAGTATTCTTTAGCAAGTCTTGAAGCTTAATATAGGTGGCATAGTGGTTAAGTGCACTGGATTTGGTGTCAGGAAGACTTCTTTTTAAATGTATAGTTGGCCACATCTGAACCATTTAGCAGGTATTTTAAAAATGTGCATTTATTTTATTTTTCCAACGTGTCAATGGTGCATTTCCAAAACAGCAGGCGTTTCAAAGGAATAAATCAGAAGTGTAAACACAGAATACAGTATAAGCTATAGACTTCCTACAGTGACAGTCCACATACTGTACATTCAGAGGTGAGGTACAGCCCATCACCTATTTCTTCATTTCCATAATTATATAAACACAATAAATACATCTGATTTTAAAGGTCACTTAAAATGAGTCATGATCATTTACAGTACAGTACGTTTTTTTCAAGTGCAAAAATAACTAGTGGCTAGTTCTATTTCTTGCAGTTATTTAACTTTTAATGCTGTGTTTTACTGTGAAGCCAGACATTCAAGGGCAGACTACCCTTCCACCTATGTAGTCCTGGGCAGAAAGTTATGGAAGACCCAAGACTTAACAGTTGCATCAGAGGACCAGAGAGTGGAATGGGTCATTTTTAAGTCTGTCCATTCTCTCTGTCTGACCTCCTGTGCTAAACTCAGAGTAGACTTATCTGTGACTTTTATTTATTTAGCTGACTTTTATTTACAGTAGTGTCTTCCATCTCCTTCTCCCAAGGCTGGCCACTAATTTTAACCTGCCCCTCTAGCATCAATTTTGATGTGGGATATTCATTCAGCTAGAGTTTTGGCAGCAAAGGTGATAATGTCTGAATATTCAAATACCGATATCTGAACCTTTTAGTGTCTATGTCTAGACTGTAAAAATGGACTGTGACTTTGTTTCTCTAGTTGGGGAAAATGTGTTATTTTGTTTCCTTCCTTTTTGCTCCTCATTTCCTCTTCCCTTTCCTCACCAAGGGAGTGGGGAAAGATCTACAAACACCCAAAACCCATGATATAATAATTTCTTATTAATTTTACCTCACCCCAGGCACTTAATTTCCTACTGTCCTTTATAAATTTCCTCCACAGTACTGTTTAATTAAAGAAACCCTTAGGAGATTAGATGAATTTTTTTGAAATTGCATCAGTTAATTAGGGTCTTTGTAAACAGTGAGAAAAGCTAGTTTACATTTTACAAACTTATCTAGTAACCCTTGTCTAATAAGCTACAGTATACTGAATTGGTTTATTTTAAATAATCTCTCTTTTCTGTCTTTCTTAAAGCCCATTTGAAAAAATAAAATAAAATAAAAAATGCTTTTTAAAGCTCAATTTAGCTTGCAGCAGCTTTACTTCTCAAAAAAAAAATGATTATACACCATCCTCCTAGAAAAATATATTCGCTAAAGATATTCAAAGTGTCTGGTGAAACTTTCCTTTCTTATTTTCTTTTTTTTACAAAAGAATTTCTATGTCACTTGTTTTCATCTGGTTTTTCCTTTAGCATTTCACATAATTTTCTGTAATGATGTTTTCTCCTGAAGAGAAAAATAAAGTAACTGCCTTCTATCTTATTGCAATTTTTTTTTCAGTAAGGATGATTCAAATATTTGATCACAGAAGGGGAGAAATTATAACAGCAAACAATTTGAAAGACTTTCCAGCCTCTTAATGTAACTGCTGGTTTCAAACTCTTCTTGACTTGGCAAAGAAATCTTGTCATATAAACCAAACTTTAGCAAAGGAGCTGAGAGTTCTCTCTATAATTTCTTTTGGTTCCATAATCTCCCAAAGAGATTAAATTTCCTTTCGAATATGTACTGTAGTTAATATACATTTTCATGTTAGTGATTTTAAACATTTAAAAGCATGTGTTGTATTGTATTATAATCTTTAAGATGAATAGAGTCCTAGGTTTGGATGCTTCCCAGGGCTTCTTAACAGAGGCCCAGAGTTCCTTCCATGTAACATGTAAAATGAGAGGGTTTTGTCTCAATGTGTACTAGTAGTGGGTTGAGGGTGATTATCTTTAGGAAGATGTTCCACTACAGAGGATGCAGCAGCATGAGCATGACTGTCCTTGGGAAAGTGATCTGCAACCGGGGAAGCAGGGTTGGTTTGGGATGTCACTTCAGGGGTTGGTCCATCTCCCGACAGATTGGAGTTGGTCACACTTGGGGAATGCCTCGCTGCACAGGGTGGTGAAGTTTTCTTCTCATTGGTCCCCTAGAGAAGAGAAAACAACACATTGTAGAAAGAGAAAACAGTCCACATGGAGAGGACAACTGCTCAACATCTCACAAACTAATGGCAAGCATATACAGGTGTCCCCAGGAGCCATGAGCCTTTTCAATGGGGTGTGTAAAAATGGGTAGCAGCCCTAAAGTGGTGTGGTGACTGAATACTGAAGAAATAAGGGTAAAACGTCTTACCTTTCATTTCTTTTCCTATCTGCCAAGAAGCCGCATGAAAAACATAAACACTATAAGTAGACTTATTCTTGTATACAGACCAGGCTATTCATTATTAATGAAATGCTCGATAACATTGTACTATATTATATAATCATGGAGCACCAGAGCTGGAAGGAACTTAGAATATTATCTAGTCCAACCCCACAAACTCCCTTGTACAGATGAGGAAAGTGAGAACCACAATAAAATGCCTTGCCCAAGGCCACACAACAGCTAGTCATTTCTCAGTCTCTGTGACATCAGAGAGAGAAACAGGTCTCTGGTAGTTGAAACCTGTCCTCAGAGTACACATCTTATAAGAGAAGTACAAATTAGCACTTGAGAAAATGAGAGCACTTATTGCTAAAAATGTCCACAAAAAAAACAAATTTGTTTTTTATGACTAGTATGACATACCCAAAACATCAAACTGCCCTATGATTAAGTATCTATGAGTTTAAAGGGGCAAGTTCAAGGTCAACATAAGAAGACTTGAATCTGCCTTGGAAGACTTCATCACAATTCACTGCAACAATATGGTATAATGGTCTATAGCTCTGGGTAATCTAAAGAGCTAATAGTTTGAAGCAATGTCAATTAATTTTCCCAGACACACAAAGATGAACATGAGCACCTAATTTAATGTAAAGACTTCTTTTTAAAAAAGGTGCAAATGATATCCTTGTGCTTCTTTGTAGGTTTGAGACCTACAGTATCACAGTTTTGGGGGATGAAAAGAACATTCTGATCAAATGGAAAAAGCATAAATGAAAATTTATAGCCATGACAACTATGTGAAAAGGATTTAATAAACCTCTTATAAA
The DNA here is from genome assembly GCA_023553655.1 of Myrmecobius fasciatus. Classification (NCBI taxonomy): domain Eukaryota; kingdom Metazoa; phylum Chordata; class Mammalia; order Dasyuromorphia; family Myrmecobiidae; genus Myrmecobius; species Myrmecobius fasciatus. Next base: position 20,166 of record JAJPUD010020972.1, on the reverse strand, counting down.
ATGAAATGCTCATTCTAATAGACTTATAATAGAAAGTGCCATTCGTATCCAGAGAGAGAACTGTGGAGAACAAATGTGGATCAGAGCATAGTATCTTTATCCTTTTGTTGTCATTGTTGTTTGTTTTTTCTCTCTTTTTTTAACCTTTTTTATTTGATTTTTCTTGCACAGCATGACAAATATAGAAATATGTTTAAAAGAATTATACCATATTTGACCTATATTGGAGTACTTGCTATCTTGGGGAGGGGTTGGGGGGAAGTAGGAGAAAAAATTGGAACAAAGTTTTGCAAAGGTGAATGTTGAAATCTTTGCATGTATTTGGAAAAATAAAATATTTTAAAAAAATTTTTTTAATTAAATGAAATGCCCCCTTTTCCCTCTTCATTTCTCTTTCCTTTCTTCTCCAAGATCTTTTCCCCCACTTTCTCCAAGTATCCTCTGAAGTCATCCTGAAGCTTGCTGCAAGATTGTGGCACTTAGAAGAAGGAAATCATCAAAAGTGCCCTGCCAGCATGAATTATCTTCACTTGGAAACAACAGTCCAGAGTCAAAAAAAAAAAAAAACAACAAAAAAAAAAAAAACCTCATAGTCTGGGCTGTTTTCTCCTGTCTTAAGAGGTTGCCAGCAAAGCCACCAAATCAGCTGAAGTTCCTCCAGCTAGACCCATGCATGGTTTTTTGTGTTGAATACTTTGAGCAGGAATCATTTAAAAAAAAAAAATCTACCCTATCCCCGAAATGACAGACTCCAGCACCAGAAAGGAGAGCTATATGGAGATTTATTTCAATTATTTAAAGATGATGAGAGGATGTAGTATAGTGGATAAGACCATTCTTATCCACTATACTACATCCTCTCATCATCTTTAAATAATGTATTTATTATTATTATTATTAAATAAATAATTTTTAAAAAAAGAATCAGAACAACCAGGGGTCAAGCCCTGCTTTTTATCACCTATTAGCTAGCTGTGTGACTGTAGGCAAGTCAAATAACCTCAATGTTCTGGGCAGCTCATACATTACAGAGAAGTTGCCAATTTACATTTCTCATAAAAGGAATTCTCTATATAGATGAAATGATAGGTCTATCCCACCCCTCAACATCCCTTGTTTATCTCCCCGCTCTTGTCAAAAATGAAAGAATATGGTATAGGACTAAGTTTCAAAGATAATATTAAAAAAAAAAGGGTATAGTTTAACAATGGGGAAAATATTTTTTTAAATCAATATATATTTTTACTTTCAAAACATATGCACAGAAAGTTTTCAACATTCACCCTTGCAAAACCTTGTTTTCCAAATTTTTCTCCTTCCCTTCCTTCCCACCTCCTCTTTTAGCAATATATGTTAAACATGTGCAATTCTTTTATACATATTTCCCCCATCCTGCACAAGAAAAATCAGATCAACAAGGGGAAAAACTGAGAAAATATGTATAAATATATTTTTTCTTCTTTAACATTATTTTTATTTTTTATTAATACTTTTTATTTGCAAAACATATGTTTGGGTAATTCCTAAACATTAACCCTTACAAAGCTTTCTGTTACAAAATCCCCACCCTTCCCCTAGATAGCAGGATATCCACTACAATATGTATATATTTTAAAAAGAGGGCATTCATATTTGTAGTGTAGGAAGCACTTTACCTGTAAGGGCTGAATCTCAGAAGCCCGGCTAGTTCTGGTTAGTTGTATCATTTCTTTAATTTGATAAAGCGCATAGACAAAAGTAACCCAAGGAGAAGAGCTGACCCCCCAGGCGGGCTTGTTCACATCTTCCTGTTCCTCCTGGTGTCTGGTTTTCTTGGGAGGAAGTCTGGGTTCAAGGCGAGGCATGATATCTTCTGCCTGCTGCTGCACTAAGTCAATGGTTGCTATGGGGACAGGGCTGGAAGGAACAGGAATCCTTTCTGCCAGCATTGTCTTATCTGAAATGAAAGCAAAGTTAAAACAACTCAGAAGAGTTTTCTTTATAGTATAAGTCAAGTCAATAAGTTTTAAGTGTTCTTGGCTCTGAGCCAAGCACTTTTTTATATAAAGAAACATTCCCCCCTCCAAAAAAAGGGGGATCTGTTCTCTAGATGCTTACAAATTAATGGGGAACACAACAAACAGAAATTATGTGCACACAAAATACAAAAAGATGAACTGGAGATAATGAACATCATTGGATGGGATTGGGAAAGGCTTCTTGTACAAGGTGGGATTTTAGCTGAGACCCGAGAGAAGGCAGGAGGGAGAGATGAGGTAGAGAGAGACTCCCAAGTTAATGGGATTTGCAAGATGTAACATGTTTTCACTAAGTAACCCATTTGTCTAGCATGTATTGTTAAAGTTGCAAATTGGAACTTTGTCTATGAATGTTCTATGAATATTACGGGAAGTCTGACCTCCATCTCTCTTAATTTCAAGGGGACAACTGAAAAGGCAATTTCAGGAAATGATACACTGTCCCCATATCCCTTCTGTGAGACTATGTTATAAATTAGATAACTTGATACATGTGAGGGGAATGGGAAGAGAAAAACTCATTACCCTGAACCAAGGCTGTGAGGGAACCAGGTGACCCAAGTCAGATCAGTAGAAAAAAATAGAGATGTGCTTCTTATTGAATTAAACTCTGTTAAATTCAGTTGCTAGAGTTTCAGTAACACTTCTGGTTCTCTGAACAGAAATGCTTCAGTACATCCAACAAGGAATGCTGAGAAAACTTGGCCAATAAGGAAGTGAGCTCTGTCCTAGGACCCAGGAAACAGGCAGTTTTATCCCATGGGTTGACTCATGTTTTATAAGATAGCTATAAAATCAATAAAACATGACACACTTCAATCAAACCTCCATATTGCTTTAATAGAGGCTCCATCTTGTTTAACACTTTTATTTAAGACCTGATCCTGAGACAGAGTTGCATCTCAGAACTAAAAGTTCATAACTTTTAAAGCAAGATTAGAAGAAATATCTTCCTGAATTCAAATCTGGTCTCAGACACTTACTAAGTAACCCTAGGCAATTCACTTAACCCTGTAAAATGAGCTGGAGAAGGAAACAGAAAACCAATTTTTATTCATTTTTGCCAATAAAACCCCAAAATGGTGTCACAAAGAGTTGGATATAGGCCACAATAACTGAAGTCAAAAGGCATGGCTTTGGATACCTGGATCAATCACTCATTAGCTGTGCAACTCTGGAAAAGTCATTTCACCCCTATGAGCCCTCATTTTTTTTTCTCATCTGTAAAATGATCATAATAGGAAACCATCATTCTAGTGTCATTTTTGCTACCAACTCTCAGGGTGACCTTGATGAAATCATTTAACTTCTGCCTGGGCATCCGTTTTCTCAACTGTAAAATGAGATTATTTCTAAGGGTTCCCCTTTCAGTTCTAACATTCCATATTTTGAAAAATTCCTGTCTGGCCAATTTCATGCCATTAATATGATAATCAAGTTAGATACCATACAGTGTAAATTACAAATTGCCATGTGAATGCTTTTTAAAGTTATATATATATATTTTTCTAATGAATAAAAATCTATTTTCTTTTTCTTCAAGCTACTTCCCTGGAGAGGGAAGAGAGGCTTTTGGTAACAAAATATGCATAGTTAAACTAAACAAATTTCTGAATGACCCTGCTCAAAAAATATCCCTCTCATTCTGCCCCTTGAGTCTAACCCCCTTTTTTTTGTCAGGAGGTGGGTAGCATACTTCATCAATGGTTCTCTGCAATTATGGTTGGTCATTCCTTTGTAACTTTCAAAGTTTGGGGTTTTTTTTTTTTGGTAGTATTATTGTCATTCTATAAATTGTTCTCTTGGATGTGTGCATTCATTTAACTCTGAATTAATTCATATAAACCTTCCTAAGCTACTCTGAAACTAACCCCTTCTACAACAGTATTCCATTCCAGTGCCATAAATATCAGTGAGAACAATACTCTTCCTCACTGGACCCAGTGAATGGTCTCCAGATATTTTAAATCTTATACACATATCAGCTTGATTCACTTTAATGCATTACAGAAATTTAAAATCTCTCCCAATTCTGTTGTTGTAATTCACATGTTTCAGTCATGTCAAATTCTTCATAATCCCATTGGTGTTTTCTCAACAAAGATACTACACTGGTTTGCTATTTTCTTCTCCAGGTCATCTTATAAATGAGGAAATTGAGAAAAACAGGGTTAAGTGGCTTGCCCAATTAATTACACAGCTAGTATCTAAGGCCAGATTTGAAATCAGGGAAATAAGTCTTTCTGATTCCAGTCTGGCTCTCTATTCACCATGCCACCTAACTACCCAATCATACCTCTATCCAAAACAAAAAAATTCTTTTGAACAAGCGTCAATTAAAACAAAATATCTGAGTCCAAGTTCAATTTTTTGAGTCTAAAATTCTATGGCTGAGAGCATGGTCTAATGGATATATTCACTAATAACCCCCCCCCCCCCAAAAGGGTCAACACACCAATAAAGACACATCACTGGATTTGAGAAGAATAGGGATACAAAATTCTTCCAGATAGTATATTAGCCTGTCTGGGTTTCTAGGAGCTATGAATGACCATGCATATGGTCATTCACAAGATCCAAGCATTGAGGAATGGCAGCAAGGATAGAACACCTACCTTCTTCCTCATCTGGGACTGCAAGCCACTGTATCAGGGCAAAGAGTAAAAGGATCACTAGGCAGGCCATTCCAATCCCTCTGAAAGTTGCAGCAGCACCTATAAAAAATAGTCAACAGGATTCTTAGATAAGCACAAAGAGCAAGGAGGACCATATTTCTTTTTCTAATATCTGTTTTCCACCAGTCACACAGTGAAACAAACTCAAAGAGGAAAATGCTTCAGAATGATAGAGTGGAAAATGGATCAGACATAGGGGTTAGGGACCTACATCTGGGTCTACCATAGAATTGTGTGATTTGAAACAAGTCACTTTCCATCTCCTGAAATGAGTTTCCTCATTTGCAAAGAAAGTTATGCAAGATGGTTTCTATGGCTCTCTTCATCTATACAGAGGGTTCCTCTGACAGATACTCAAAGTGTACCTATCTATTATCTACTTGAGATGGCAAGGAATATATTCACAGATTATAAGACTTTGAAGCCTCTGGTTTGACAAACTTTCACCTTCCATTAAATAATTTAACAATCAAGATTTCTGCAGCAATTTTCATTCCACCACTGCACAGATGAGAGGCTCACAAGCATAGTAATTAAAGAGTTTATTTCCAAGTCAGAAAGATCTGAATCGAAGTCCCATCTGGTCAAATACCAGCAGAATTATCCTGAACTAATTATTTTACTTTTCTGTGACCCTAGGCATATTCTTTAAGGCTATAAATTGTAGAAATTGCTAATTTGCTTTAATAGAAGGAGTCTCTTCACTTGGAGCTCCCTCTACTGATGTTTCTCATAAGTCTAAACAAAATAATATAGCATTTGAAGGTTTGCAAAGTACTTTGCAAATATTAACTGATTTTATTCTCACAACAACCCTGTGAATCAGTTCAATTATCCTCTTTTACATATGAAGAAACTGAAAAAGACATAGATTAATTGACTCAACTAGTGTCTGACACTGGATTTGAATTCAGGTCTTATTGCCTTCAGGTCCAGTTCTCTATCATTTTCCTATCTAACTTTTCCCAAAAGCTGCCTAATTAAGTAGAGTTGACAGATCCCCAAAGTATTGCCTAATACACTGAAGAAGACACCAGGATTGTGATACCAATAGAGATTGGAGTTATGTAGGTTTATTTGATTTAAACCCTAACTGAATTACAATGTCTTCTTTTCCTCTCTTATATGTTTTGAGCAGTTTGCAAGACTACTTTGACTCAAACCAAATATATTATTTCTGTTTCTTTATCTGCAGGGACCCTCTTTTAATCAAGGAGGTATATACTTCAGCAAGCAGCTTGATCTCACATTGCTCATCCTCAGTAGAGTTGGGCAGTGGATACTAATAAAAAGTTAGCACTTATGCCCATCCACAACATTAGGAAAGTCCCTTAAAATTATACTAGCACAAAATACATCAAAAGGGTATGAAGACAAGTTTCTGGCCTGGAAAAATAAATGAAGAAAAATACTTGAAAAAAGCTGAAGAGGAAAACCATTACTTACCAAAGTAATTAACTAAAACTCCACCAATCATAGCTCCACAACCTCTTCCTAAACCCAGATGAAGTCCCTGGAGGATTCCCTGGGCTGAAGTTCTCAATTCTGGAGGCACAGCTGCACTGAGATAGGAAATGCAAGCAGCCCAGATAGCTGCATGGGTCACACCTAGGGTTAGAAAAGAAAATGAGCTTCAGTTATCCCTTCCACATTGTAGGGACTAGAGATGTGGTGACTATCCTACTCCCCATCTGGAAAATCCTAGTGAAATTTTTTGGCCCTCCCTGTTTTTTTTTTTTTATTACCAGAGAAGTGTGATTTTTTCTTTTTCTTTTATGGGGTATTTACAATCCTTACTGTAAAATTTGGATTGATATTACATAATACTATACAGATATTTTTGCATTTCTAAGTTTCTAAACTTTTTTCTGTCATCTGCTGGCTTTTACATGTTGTCTGTGGCTTCTGCAAAACTCCCCTAAAATTCTCATTTAATTTCTTATGCTGACCTGAGATATATCAGCATCACAGGGAAAATTGTGATGTAGAAGGGCTAACTATACCATCAGACCAGCACTCCTAGCTGTCCAATCAAAAAATATTAAATATCTATTCTGTGATGAAAGGCACAGAAGGTACTGGAGACAGTTTTAGCTCCTCAGTATCTTCATATGTTGGGAATCTTAAAGGGTTTTACATAAACTGCTAAGATTCTTACTTGATTCCTGCATGTTGTTGTCCTGTGGTTCAGTTATATTTGAATCTTCATGACCTTGTGGATATAGCCCATTAGACCCTTCTATTCTCTATTACTTCCCAAAGTCTATCCAAGCTCATGTTCCACTGTTTCCATGATATTATTTATCTATCTCATTCTTTGCCATACCCTTCTCTTTTTGCCTTCAATCTTTCACAATATTAAGGTCTTTTCCAGTGAATCTGATCTTTTCATTATGTGGCCAAAGTATTTAGGTTTTAGTTTCGGTTTTTGTTCTTCCAAAGAATTGTCTGAATTAATTTCATTAATTATTGACTGATTTGATATTCTTGCTGATCAAGGAACCCTCAAAAGATTCTTGCATATGAAGAGACAATTTCATTTCTTCCTAAGTCTAACCAGTTAGATGGACACCTGCATATGCATTACCAACAACAGAAAGCCTCTATTAGTTTCCCAAACATTGACAGCTGTATGAGAAGAGTCTGAGAAATAAAGCTGTTACTCACAGAGACAAACTTAAAGGCCACAGGTAACTGCATCCTGAACAAATTCACTAAAGCATGATAAAAATAAATATAATAATAATAGCTATATAAATAAATAGTATAAAGTATAATAAAACTTCATTATGCAAATGAATTCTAATAATTCAAAATTGTCAATAATGCAAATTGTTGAATCTAACAGATTAATTATGCAGTTTTATGAATTTCTGTAATAGTTGTAGAACACATTAATCTCTTAAAAGAATTGGGACTAAGTTTCACAAACTAGATCTGTGATTGTGCTCCATGGGCTCTGGCATCCTCATATATAATATGAGGAGATAGGGTTAGATCAGGAATAAAGTGACTTAGACTAATCTAAGTCATATTATAAAGCCCTCTGACCTACACTCTCTTTTTTTTATTCTAGCAAAATATGTAATCAGATTTACAAGCCTTTGCTAAGAGAAACAATTATAGTGGCTAATGGATGCATTCTTTAAACCTAAAATAAAAAAAAAAACAAAACATGGCATTTCAAGTCTGAGATCAAATAATTACTTTACCACTAAAATAACCTTCAAAGAGCGATGCTTGAAGTACCAAGTAAAAAAAGGCACTGGAATAGAAGTCAGGAGAACCAGAATTTGTTTTACTAAAGCTTTTTATTTTCAAAACATATGCATGGATAATTTTTCAACATTAACCCTTGTAAAACTTTGTGTTCCAATTACTCCTCTTTCCCCCTCTCTTTCCCCTAGATGGCAAATAGTCCCAAAAAATGTTAAACATGGTAGAGATCTATGTTAAATCTAATATATGCATATTTATATATGCAATATTTAAACAATTATCTTTCTGCACAAGAAAAATCAAATCAAACAGAAAAAAAAATGAGAAAGAAAATAAAATGCAAGCAAACAACAACAAAAAGAGTGAAAATGCTTCCTTGTGAACCACATTCAGTTCCCACAGTCCTCTTTCTAGGTGTAGATGGCTCTCTTCAGCACAAGATCTTTGGAACTGGTCTGAATCAAACTGATGAAATTTCAAAGTCAATACACTGGAAATCAATTTACAAAAACTAACTTGTCCCAGGGTTAAAAGGCCCTTGGGGATCATCTAATTCAATATTCTCCTCTTAAAGATAAGGAAAACAAAGTGAGATTAAATATTTGACCAAAATCACAAAGGAATTAAGTATCACACCCAGGATTGCAATTTGAGTCTAGTGATTCCCAATTTCAGTCCTTCAAATTCAGTGTTCCTTCCACAGTACTGCATTGAGATGAGTCACATTAAGCTAAGAACTGGACCAAATGCTAATGGTTGACTTTAAAAATGTCTCCAAAGAAATCAATTACTTCTAAACCAAAAATACCTAAGATGTTCTTTGGCATATTTCATAAATGGAAATTAGTACAATTTGTCTGATCAATTGCACAAAGCATATATCTAAAAAAAATTTAAAAGCATGGATCTATATTAAAAGTTAAGTTTGAACTCAAAAGACATTTTTACTAATCACCTTCACTGTGTTGCCCCTGGGGACTGAAAAATGGCATAATTCTTCTCTACACAGAGCTTATAAATCCAGAAGGGGTGATGAAACATGCACACAAATAATACAAATTTGTTGTTGCCGAGTTTTCAGTCTGTTCAGTCTCTTCATGACCCCCATTTGGGGTTAAAATATGATCATATATATAAGTGAAGTCAAACAAGGTCATCTAAGAGATTCAAAGAGGTGAGAAGCAATGCTGACTGGGCTAAGCAAGGAAGAAGACTGTACTGGATGTACTTGATGGATGGAAAAGAGCTACACTAGGTAGAGTTGTGGGGGATAGGATGCACTCCAGGCCTAAAGGATGGAATCTACAAAGCCATCAAGGCAAGAGTGGGTAAGATGAGAATAGGAAAAGTGAATCATTCCATTTAGATTCCATGTAGAATCATGAAATAAAGAGAAGTCAGAATGAGGAGGACCTTGAAATGCCCTTGAAAAGAAGTTTTTCCTTTTCCTCAGCAAGTAATAATGTGGAATTACTAAGAGTTCTTGAGAATGATAAATTCATGCCTGTGGGTGATAATACAGAAGGGAAGGTTAATTTTAATATGTTCTTGGCATAAACCAAGATGAAAAAAGGCTCAGTCTAAATGTGAAATGTTGGACATACACAATTTTTCTCACCAAAGATAATATAAACAATTTTAAAAATTGGTTTCCTTTAAGAGAAACAGTGAAACACCCTGTGTGAGATATAACTCAGTGTGAATTTCAAGGCCTCTTAAAATTTATCAGCAACCAAGGATGAAATTTACTCTTACTGGATCAAATTACAGTGTTGGTTAGGTAATAGAACTCCATCACTTCAAAGGATTTCTGACATGGTAGTCTTGGATGCAGTGGGGAAAGCATTTCTCTTCTAGGATTGTGATTTATAAATATAGATAATACAAAGTGAAAGAAGAAAGACTAAAGCTTTTGAAAAGAAAAACAGCCAATTAGACTGTAAGTTATTTTCTCTGGAAGTGTGTAGACCCAGTTGTCAAGAGAATGAAAAAATCTGATACAACATCTAGAAGCCTTTTTATGTTGCAGATATTGAAAAGATACGTGGGGGGTAGCTAATTGGTACAATGGATAGAGCACCAGCCCTGAAGTCACAAGGACCTGAGTTCAAATCTGGGCTAAGACACTTAACACTTTCTGGCTGTATGACCCTGGGCAAGTAATCCCAAATGCCTCAGAAAAAAAGAAAAAAAAAAAAGGTACATGGATTTTAAAAAATAATAATTTAATGTTTTACTAAAAATTTAACATTGAATATATGACCCATTAAACTTGTACAATAAAGGTTTAACAAATGGTATAGTGTACAGAGAACCTGGTTTTAAGATCAGGAAGATATGGGTTCAAGTTCCATCTCTCACATATTCTAATTTTGTGATCCTAGGCACCTCTCTAAAATGATTAAAGAAGGGTTTTTTCTTTTTCCCTCAATAGTATTTTAATTTTATTGTTCAATACATATAAAAATAGTTTTCAGCATTCATTTTTGCAAGATTTTATGTGCCAATTTTTTTTTCTCTTTCCTCTCCAACAAAACAAGCAATCTGATATAGGTTATACATGTACAATCCTATTGAACATAATCACATATAGGTCACATTGTGCAAGAAAAATCATAACAAAATGGAAAAAAACAGAGGGAAAAAAAGCAAATAAAAAGGTGAAAATATGCTTTGATCCATATTCAGTCTCCATAGTTCCTTCTCTGGATGCAGATGGTATTTTCCATCCAAAGTTTACTGGAATTGTCTTGGATAAAATGATTACTTTCACAGCAGTTGCACAATGTCATTTGCACTGATAGAGGAAATAGTTCCACCCAAAAGTCCCCTATTCCAATGAAATTATAGCTTTGGCCCAAACCTTCCCCCCAAAACTTCAATGCAAGGTATCATAATTTTTAGTTACTCCCTAAATTCTCATTAGGATTCTTCCTTAATTCATTCTCATTCATCTTTTTTTCACATGTAGTCATAATTGAGACACTAATTTTTACTTTATCTTTGATCCTATCGCCTTAAAATGCCTTCAGCAGTTTGCTCCCATAATCATCTCCTCTTGGTAATCTTCAGCCTTTCCCTATTAATACCTTCCCTGTTGCCTACAAACATGCCCAAGTTTCTTCATTTTAAAAAACTCCCATTTGATCTTGCTGCCCTCTGATTTTCTAATCTTTCATCCTGCTCACAGCCAACTTCAAAAAAATAAAACAAAAAAAAACCCCAAAACTTTCTATTTTTGTTGCCTCTACTTCTTACACATGTCAATCCTTGGCAATCTGGCTTCCAACCTTATCATTCAACATCAACACATTTGTCTCTCTCTCTCTCTAAGGTAACCAATGTTTTTTAAACTGATTACCTTTTTTTACAATTCTCAATGTTCTTGACTTTTCTGCATCATTTGATACCAGTGACAATTCTCTTTTCCTGGACACTCTCTTCTCTATGAATTTTCATGCAACTATTTTCTTAGTACTTCTCCTACCAGACTGACCCATCTCAGTTTCCATCTCAGTTTCCTTTGCTAGGTTATCATCTCTATGTCATACTCAAACTGTGGGTATATTCCAAGGATATGTCCTGAGCTCCCTTTTCCATTCTCAACTCTCTTTCTTGGAGACCTCATCAGCTTTCATAAGTTCATGGACATCTCTATGTATGACTCTAGATAAATAAAGCCAACCCAAGTCATCCTCCTCAGCTCCAGCTCTTTATCACCAACTGACTAAAGGGCATTACAAACTAGACCCATAGACATCTCAAATTCAATATGCCCAAAACAGAAATAATTATTTTCCCTAAAAAACACACTCCTCTTCTGAATTTTACCTATTTCTATAAAGAGCACCTACCATCCTTCTTTTCACCCAGATTTGTAACCTTAGCATAGTCCTCAACTCCCTCTTTCTCTTCTGCTATAGCCAATCAGTTGATAACTTGTTAATTTTTATCACAATATATCAAATATTCATCCCCTTTACTCTACTCATATGGCTACCCTGTAGTTCAGAACCTCATCACCTCTTCTTCAGTTCCTTGCACATGGTAAACAATAAATGCTTTCTCATTTATTCATTCAATATCTACAAAGTCAAAATAAATGACACTTGAACCATATATAGGAGTGGTTCAGGAGGAAAAGCCATGTTATACTGGATAAGTCATTTCCCCTCTGGATCTGAATTTTCTCACTTGTGAAATGAGGGGCTAAATTAGATTTCTTAGGTCTCTTCCAGAGTCAGGATACTTCAAATAACTGGGTCTCTAATGGGAAGAATATTCCTTCCATTTACAAAGATCATTATTATTCTATGCCTTAGTAGACTAAGTTCCTTTGGACAACAAAATTCATTACCTGGTGGCCAATGTTTTTGTGAAAAGCCTTTCTGAACTTGACTAGTTTGGTTCTTAGACATAGTCTTTTAGCTAGAACCATCCAAAAAGCCTCCTGAAGCTTAGAAATACCTGGAATCATACCTTCTCTATTATATTCGCTCGACCTATCCAAGAGCACTTGATGTTTTTCCAATTGTTTAGATCTGACTTTATTTGTGTGGAGAGTGTTTTGTAGTTTTGCTCATATAGATCCTGACTTTCCCTTGGCAGATATATTCCCAAATATTTTATACTATCGATAGTTATTTTGAATGGAATTTCTCTTTGTATCTCTTGCTGTTGCATTTTGTTGGTGATGTATAAAAATGCTGATGATTTATGTGGATTTATTTTGTATCCTGCAACTTTGCTAAAGTTGTGGATTAATTCTAATAGTTTTTTAGTTGATTCTCTAGGGTTCTCTAAGTAGACCATCATATCATCTGCAAAGAGTGATAATTTGGTTTCCTCATGACCTACTCTAATTCCTTTAATCTCTTTTTCTTGTCTTATTGCCAAGGCTAGCATTTCTAATACAATATTGAACAGTAATGGTGATAGTGGACAACCTTGTTTCACCCCTGATCTTATTGGGAATGGTTCCAGTTTATCACCATTACATATGATGCGAGCTGATGGTTTTAAATAGATGCTACCGACTATTTTAAGGAAAAGTCCATTAATTCCTATACTCTCTAATGTTTTTAATAGGAATGGATGTTGAATTTTATCAAATGCTTTTTCTGCATCTATTGAGATTATCATATGGTTTTTGTTAGTTTGGTTATTAATATAGTCAATTATGTTAATAGTTTTCCTAATATTGAACCATCCCTGCATTCCTGGTATAAATCCTACTTGGTCATGGTGTATTATTCTAGGAATGATTTTCTGTAATCTCTTTGCTAATATTTTATTTAAGATTTTTGCATCAATATTCATTAAGGAGATTGGTCTATAATTTTCTTTCTCTGTTTTTTGTTTTACCTGGTTTAGGTATCAGTACCATGTCTGTATCATAAAAAGAGTTTGGTAGGAGTCCTTCATGGAATCATACCTTCTCAACAGAGCTTTACTCTCTGACTATCTTCCCTGTACTGATACCATAGTTGGCATGTAGTCTCCAATAGGTGAGCTTTTTGCCTTCTCTTGCAGAGAAGCAAATCTCCAAGCCACTGTCACTTCCAGCAGTGTCTATATCCTATTTTTTCCATCTTTTCCAACAATTCCCTATGTGTTGTCTTTCTCCATTAGAATGTAAGCTCCTTGAGGGCAGAGACTGTTTTGCTTTAATTTATATGCCCAGCACTTAACACAGTGACTGGCACACAAGTGTTTAACAGATCTTATATATAATTTTGCATGTAAGGAAACTGAGGCCCAAGGGGACACAGAAAATTAGCAGCAGAGCCAGGACTCAAAATAAAGGTTTTTTTAATTTCCAGTGAGAGCTCTTCCTACTACACCAAATGGCCAGAACTAATATCCCTTTTATGGACACAATCTTTGAAAACCCAGTTTTGCTTCTTTGCCACTATGATACAATGAAACAGAATGTCATTGAAGGTGATTGTGTATTACAAAGAAAAAAAAATTTCTCATATTGCTACCTGAAAACAACTCCTATTCAGAATATGAGTGGCAAAAGACACTATTTACTAGAACAGGAAGGAAAGTAGAAGGCATTTTCTTCCTCATTATAGTAGTGAGGAAAAGTAGCAGATGATTATATTGAATGTACTTAAATAAGGATGCTTATTTATTCAGTGACATGAATAAAATGTGTTTATTTAAGAGCTAAAAATTTTTAAATTTATCAACTAGACAGACTAAAAGTTATAAGGGATTAGAGAGGCTAAGAATATTTTAATCCTCAGATATCAATACTAACATACAACCACCAATTGACTCCCTTTGAGGCAAAGACTAGGCCATATCAATTTCCTTTCACTTGGGTGCACAGGTCACCAAAATAATAAATAAATAAAAATAAAAACCAGCAGTATTAAATGACAATTTTTTTTTCTAAATTTCAGCAACATTTTTATTTGAAATTTTACTTTATTGGTCAGAACCATCCATATATATTTTAAAAAGTCATACACGTGCAAGATATTATTCTGCCTACAGAATGTATACTTTCTTATTTATCATACTGAGCCATTCTGCACATTTTGTCACTGCCAAATAAAGTTCAAAATGATTCTAATTAGTGCCCAGATAGATTTGTAAATCACTAGAAATAGCCTGGAAGCTCCCAAGAGGTCTACAGGCCAACAGATTGAGAAGCACTGTTTCCAATTAAGCTGATCTCCCAAACAAACCATTAGTCAGACAATTCTACATTAAAAAGGCAATTTGGGGGAACCTATAATTCTCTTTTAAAATTCTGAACTTAACAAATACCAAATAAGATGAACATTTATGTAAAATACCCAGCACAACAGGGGGGAAAAAAAGTTATTTTCAAAGTTGTTTTATTCGTATGTTTCTTCCTGAACTTCCTTCAGTTTTCTTCAGTACATTTTAAACAATGCTTTAATGGCCCACTTTAAAATTTTTTAAATTTAAAAAATGAATTTTTAACAAACTTTATTAAACCCATTGCTAACTCTTCCTTTTCCAAGTTTCCTCCACAAAATGAAAGAAAGAAAAATAAAATCTTTGTGTCAAATAGTCATAATCTAGAGAAACAAATTCTAACATTGGCTATTTTAAAAAACTGTCTTGTTTTGCACTTTGTGTTGATCATTTCTCTATAAGCAAACAGAATTTTTCATCACAAATCTTCAGATAACAATTTAAAGACTAAATGAATCAGTGAAGCTGAGAATCCAACTCCTGTTTCCTCATCTCCTCCCTAAGTGCTAGTCCCTGAAGATTTGCTTATGCAGACTGCCACTAACAAGAGTGTAACCATTTGGTGTGTGAACAACTCTAGTTTCTGATTCTGCCTAAAAATAATAAAACATACGTGACCAACACAAACCCACCCTATATGAAATGCTAAATACTTGTTTCATTTGTTTTCCACAAAAAGATACAGCTTGTCTTGATTGCTAATCTCTGCAGAACCAATTTCTTGACATCTAAATGTTATAAGCAAGAATCTGTCTGCCCAGCAATGGCAGAAATGATATTCGTCTTGCCATCATTTGTCAACATACTCACTCCATTTTTTATGTAGCTTCCCTTTCCTCTCTTAGTTGTTAATATGTCATGTGGGATTTATTAAATTTTTTATATGCTGGGAAAATATTCCCTTTAAACTTACATGCCAATATTAGTTCCTGATTCAGCAGTACCCATCTCACAACTGTACAATTTGAGCCTATAAAGAGAGTGTGCTAATGCAATAAAAATTTCATATTAGCAAGAAGAAACTTGTATTCCTGAGCAGGTATGTAAATTTCATGCTGGGACAATGGCTGTTTTGACAAGCACATGATGATGGGGAGGGTTGTGACCTGGTAGATTGGGCAACAGATTTTTTTGGTCCCCTTCCAGTTCTATTGCTAACTTAGATTCACAAAATCCTAAACTAGAACAGACCTCAGAGTGTGCCTAAATCCTCATTTTGTACATGAGGAAACTGAGGCACAGGACATTCAAGAGACTTACTCCAGATTACACAGAAAATTTGTGACAAAGTCAAAACTTGAATGCAGAACATCTGAGTAGGTAACTGCTGGTAAGGAATTTATCTTCTCTGCAATTTATAATCTTAGGGAGTTGTCTTCATGCAGAGAGACATTATCTGAATTTCCCAGAGTCACAGACAGTATACTATGTGTCAGAGTCAGGTTCAATGACATTTCTACCATTGTAACAAGGCTGCTTTTTTGTGCCCTTTAAACATAAGGTATGTAATTATTCAGTCTCTCCTGTAGTGATCTCAGAATTAGTTGTAATGAGTTTTATTCTAAGGGAAACCAGTGACCCAATGAACAATAATTTCAAGCCATGAAGGGCTTTTACAGAATGCTGGGGAATAACAGCCCCTGTCAATGTGTAAGAAGCTGTCACATGCTGGTCTTTTACTAACCTTTTGCTTACAAAGGTAGACTATGAGACAAAGACTATGAGAACAAATATTCAAGTCCCAAACAGCTACAGGCTGTTATATAACAACTATAGAAACAACAATAGCAGAAGTTTTCTTGGCGGATATAGAACATGTGGAAGTGACTGCTAATTATATGCTAGTTGTTTTACAATCAGCAATACCCCTATGCATACTGAGGGACAGCCCTGTCAGTAAGGAGCATCACCTGTATCCTATAGCATAATCTTGGAAGATGGAGTTCAGAGAATCTCAAAGATCATCTAATCCAATTCATACCCAACCAAGAATACCATCTATTAACAGCAAATTCTGGGGAATCTACTATCAAATTTGTTGTTGTTCAGTTGTGAATAACTCTTTGTGAAACCCATTTTGGGGTTTTCTTTGCAAAGATAATACAGTAGTTTGCCATTTCCTTCTCTATCTCAGGAAACCGAGGTAAATGAGGTTAAGTGAATTGCTCAATAGTAAGTGTCTGAGCTAGTGTCAGAGACTAGATTTGAATTCAGGAAGAGGAATCTTCCTGACTCCAGACCTGTCATTCTATCCACTCTGCCACTAGCTGCCCCATTACTAAATAGGGAGGTCTAGTTTTCAGAAGTTTTTCTTTGCATCAAGCCCACATTTGCCTCTGCCACACCTATTCTATTCTGTCTCAGGACCAAGCAAATTAATTCTAATTTTTTGATTAAAAAATGGATTAGACTTGACAACCATCTATTTAGTGTGGTTTGAGGTTGAAAGATCTATAGATATTATTACCTAAGCAAAAGTAAAAGAGGAGATAGAAAGATTTGTGCTGTTTTATAAAGGATATATCATGGTGGGAGGGGAAGGAAGAAGGTTCAGGATGAATGGGACAGATAAGATAAAGCCTTCTCAGTACCGATACTGGGCCTGGGTCACATGATCCTATACCCAGTCTTAGACCCTAGGCTATAGGGAGCCAAGTGATCTAAAGGTCAGGCCCTCAAGTCACGCCCATGGGAAGTGACATGACCTACAGGAGGTAGACAGCATTGGTGACCATTGGTCAATGTGGGGGTTGCTTCCTTTTGGTCTGTTTAATGAAAAGTTCCAGGTCTTTTGCTTTTAAAGCTTGAACAAGACAGAAGCAGGCAGGGTCCAGGAGCACATGGCTGGAGTTGGGATGGCTCCCAGCTGTGTCTGGGCCTCTCCCTGCAGGGATTAAATAAATACTTTCTCTTTGTACCTGAAGATGTCTCTGATTAGTTAATTTGGGAAAGGGGGTTTTGTACCTGCCCCCCACAAGGGTCTGTGATCAGGATGCTTGAGATGATGAAAATGGACAATGAGGAAAAAAGAATTGATCACTTATTTTTTTGCTTTTTCTTTTGTCAAGGAGTATGGCATTTAGATTGGTTACTAGAGAATAAAAATGGATAGAGATTTATTGATATTGATAAATATGAAAAAAACAAGGGAGTAGAATGGATATATTGTAGGATTGGAGAAGGACATCTTTCTTCCTGATTTGAAAAAAAAAAAAAAAAAGGTTAGAAGGTAAAGTATGAAAAGCCCTTGAACCGAACTTATATTGAGGACAAAAATTCTAGAATGAATTGGGGAAAAAAAGATAACTATCTAGAAAAAAAAATAGTGATCACAGAAAACCATCATTGCTTCATCAACAAGTGATATTAAATTAGGAATACTAGAAATCTAGTTTACTTTTGATTTTTAGCAAAGCATTTGGCAAAATCTTGTGTTTTTCTTACAGGCAAGATGAGGATTTATAGGGACTAGATATGTCAAGGAACATTATTAAGTGATTGGATTTTTGTTGGTTTTTGTTTGTTTTTTTACAATTAGGTGAATTCAAAGGTGGCTAAACTTTTATCCCAATCCCAAAGGATTATTATCATTAATAAATAATTTAATGTCAATTTTGAAAGAGGTCTTGAATGGTATGCTATTAGAGGAATCCATGGCTGGCCCTATGATGTTTAGCATTTTTATCAAGGATTTCACTAAAAACGTAGTAGGTTTATTGAATTTGCAGTTGGTGCAAAATGCTCCTGACTGAATCAAGATTCAAAAATCTAGCCAGGCTAAAATGTTGGACCAAACCTAATAAGCTGAAACTAAATAAAAACAATAAAATCTTGCATTTGGGTTTAAAAAAAAAATCAATGTTGGAAGTGCCATATGGGAGAGACACAGGGCTATACTATAGTTTACTTGAGAACAATTTAGGGTTCTCATTGAAAATAAGTTCATTAAGAGTCAATTATGTAGAGTAGAAGAAAAAAAAGCCATTATGATCTTGAGCTGTCTTAAGAAAGTCCAGATAGCCCTCAGGCTTGGGAGGTTTTTAGCCCTGTCATTCTCTAGTGGTCAGATCACTTCTGGAACACTATATTCAGGTCTGGATGTCTCATTTTTAAGAACAGTGATTGACTGATAACTTGAAAGAGACCAGGGGAGAGCAAGTGGGATGATGAAAGGTCTCAAGATCATGCCATATGAGAGTATGAATTAAAGGTACTGTGGATGTTTAGCTTATAGGTAAAAAGACTTATGGGAGACTTGATAATTATCTTTATGTATTAAGTACGATAACTAGAAGAGAAATTAAATTTGGTTCTGCTTGGTTCCAGAGAACCCAACAAGAATCAGTAGGTAGAGGCTGAAAAGAAGCAAATTTAAATTTGTTATAAGAAAACATTTTCTATCAATTAGAGTTATCTGGAAGTAGCCTAATTTGTTTCAGGAGGTGGTGGATTATTCCTCATAAGGTCTTCAGGAAAAAGGTAACTGGCCACTTCTAAGTCATAACTGAGAGTTATTCTCTCCATATACAGAGATTCTTATTCCAGTAAGGGTGGGTGGGGATTAAATGACTTTAGAAGTACCTTCCAACTCCTAGATTCTCTGATATAAATACATAAAAGGGACAGGGAGAGAACTAGGGAAAGAAGAGGTGGGAGGATAGCAATAGGATCTGAATTTCTGAATCAATTCTACAAATTTCAACTTCACATAAAAAGATACACACAAACACAAGTAAACATACGAGTGTACAGAAAAGAAAGAAAGGGAGAGAGCAAGATGTGGAAAAAAAAAAACAAGTGACAGAGGAGGGACAGAGGGAGAGAGAAGATGAAAGGAAAGGGAAGAGGATGAAGGGAAGAGGACAAAAGAGAGGAGACAAAAGAAGAGAAGGGAAGGAAAGGAGGAGAGAGAAGAAGGAAAAGGTAAGAGGAAGGCATAGGAAAATCATAATGAAATGATTTTTTCAGAGAGACCATTATGAGAAAAATGTCAGGTATTTCCTCTATAATTAAAACTCAAATTTATAATGCAGTGACAAGGTAATAACTATACTACATAAAGAGACTTAGAATGTGTGAGGTCAGCAATAATCTAGGGCAGGGGATCTTAAAACTTTGTGTTATAGTTCCCTTTTGAGAATAATGTTTTTAAATAATTGAAAAAAAAAAACCAAATTTCAGTTAGAAGTTATTGGAAATAGGATGTATTTCCTTTCCCCCTGCCCTCCTAGTTTACCTACCCCCATGAAACATATCCAGAGATTGCAGGTTAAGAATTCCTGATCTAAAAGATAACTTGCAGAGTATGCAGTAAGGTACATTTTTAACATTACTTTTGATGTATTCAGTAACTTTGCAGTTGTTAAAGCAAGAATTGTACTGCCATCACTCAAAAATTCATAACTGTATCCCAAAATAAACAATATTTTGTACTACTAATCTATTTCTAAACTGAATCATGAGATTGTATTGAGAATTTCATTATGGAAGTAAAACAATTTAAAAACTTTGCCCAG
>JAJPUD010020971.1:0-23806 GCA_023553655.1 Myrmecobius fasciatus | reverse complement strand
AGGATTGATGTACTGTTGATTCTGAGGGAAGCCAGGAAGAACAGGCAAAGTCCTGTGTATTTTTGGCCATAGGCTCCATCCCCTATAGAGCTGATTCCAGATGTTTAAACAATACTTAAAGGTAAAAATAAATTGAAATGGCAGAATTGAATAGCCTAAAATCCTTTCTTTATCTTAAACTAACCATGGTCACTCTAGAATCAAGTCTTAGGTTTTTTTCTTCCTTAACTAATTTTGCTTTATAAATACCCATTATTTTTCCCCATGATCTTTCTTCTCCTGGAACCCTGTTTCTACTCGATTTCTACAGGACTTTGCTTTCACCATTTAATGACTATAGCTTATTTTGAAACATAACATTGTCCTAGAATTTCTAGGGAAAGTATTCTTTAGCAAGTCTTGAAGCTTAATATAGGTGGCATAGTGGTTAAGTGCACTGGATTTGGTGTCAGGAAGACTTCTTTTTAAATGTATAGTTGGCCACATCTGAACCATTTAGCAGGTATTTTAAAAATGTGCATTTATTTTATTTTTCCAACGTGTCAATGGTGCATTTCCAAAACAGCAGGCGTTTCAAAGGAATAAATCAGAAGTGTAAACACAGAATACAGTATAAGCTATAGACTTCCTACAGTGACAGTCCACATACTGTACATTCAGAGGTGAGGTACAGCCCATCACCTATTTCTTCATTTCCATAATTATATAAACACAATAAATACATCTGATTTTAAAGGTCACTTAAAATGAGTCATGATCATTTACAGTACAGTACGTTTTTTTCAAGTGCAAAAATAACTAGTGGCTAGTTCTATTTCTTGCAGTTATTTAACTTTTAATGCTGTGTTTTACTGTGAAGCCAGACATTCAAGGGCAGACTACCCTTCCACCTATGTAGTCCTGGGTAGAAAGTTATGGAAGACCCAAGACTTAACAGTTGCATCAGAGGACCAGAGAGTGGAATGGGTCATTTTTAAGTCTGTCCATTCTCTCTGTCTGACCTCCTGTGCTAAACTCAGAGTAGACTTATCTGTGACTTTTATTTATTTAGCTGACTTTTATTTACAGTAGTGTCTTCCATCTCCTTCTCCCAAGGCTGGCCACTAATTTTAACCTGCCCCTCTAGCATCAATTTTGATGTGGGATATTCATTCAGCTAGAGTTTTGGCAGCAAAGGTGATAATGTCTGAATATTCAAATACCGATATCTGAACCTTTTAGTGTCTATGTCTAGACTGTAAAAATGGACTGTGACTTTGTTTCTCTAGTTGGGGAAAATGTGTTATTTTGTTTCCTTCCTTTTTGCTCCTCATTTCCTCTTCCCTTTCCTCACCAAGGGAGTGGGGAAAGATCTACAAACACCCAAAACCCATGATATAATAATTTCTTATTAATTTTACCTCACCCCAGGCACTTAATTTCCTACTGTCCTTTATAAATTTCCTCCACAGTACTGTTTAATTAAAGAAACCCTTAGGAGATTAGATGAATTTTTTTGAAATTGCATCAGTTAATTAGGGTCTTTGTAAACAGTGAGAAAAGCTAGTTTACATTTTACAAACTTATCTAGTAACCCTTGTCTAATAAGCTACAGTATACTGAATTGGTTTATTTTAAATAATCTCTCTTTTCTGTCTTTCTTAAAGCCCATTTGAAAAAATAAAATAAAATAAAAAATGCTTTTTAAAGCTCAATTTAGCTTGCAGCAGCTTTACTTCTCAAAAAAAAATGATTATACACCATCCTCCTAGAAAAATATATTCGCTAAAGATATTCAAAGTGTCTGGTGAAACTTTCCTTTCTTATTTTCTTTTTTTTACAAAAGAATTTCTATGTCACTTGTTTTCATCTGGTTTTTCCTTTAGCATTTCACATAATTTTCTGTAATGATGTTTTCTCCTGAAGAGAAAAATAAAGTAACTGCCTTCTATCTTATTGCAATTTTTTTTTCAGTAAGGATGATTCAAATATTTGATCACAGAAGGGGAGAAATTATAACAGCAAACAATTTGAAAGACTTTCCAGCCTCTTAATGTAACTGCTGGTTTCAAACTCTTCTTGACTTGGCAAAGAAATCTTGTCATATAAACCAAACTTTAGCAAAGGAGCTGAGAGTTCTCTCTATAATTTCTTTTGGTTCCATAATCTCCCAAAGAGATTAAATTTCCTTTCGAATATGTACTGTAGTTAATATACATTTTCATGTTAGTGATTTTAAACATTTAAAAGCATGTGTTGTATTGTATTATAATCTTTAAGATGAATAGAGTCCTAGGTTTGGATGCTTCCCAGGGCTTCTTAACAGAGGCCCAGAGTTCCTTCCATGTAACATGTAAAATGAGAGGGTTTTGTCTCAATGTGTACTAGTAGTGGGTTGAGGGTGATTATCTTTAGGAAGATGTTCCACTACAGAGGATGCAGCAGCATGAGCATGACTGTCCTTGGGAAAGTGATCTGCAACCGGGGAAGCAGGGTTGGTTTGGGATGTCACTTCAGGGGTTGGTCCATCTCCCGACAGATTGGAGTTGGTCACACTTGGGGAATGCCTCGCTGCACAGGGTGGTGAAGTTTTCTTCTCATTGGTCCCCTAGAGAAGAGAAAACAACACATTGTAGAAAGAGAAAACAGTCCACATGGAGAGGACAACTGCTCAACATCTCACAAACTAATGGCAAGCATATACAGGTGTCCCCAGGAGCCATGAGCCTTTTCAATGGGGTGTGTAAAAATGGGTAGCAGCCCTAAAGTGGTGTGGTGACTGAATACTGAAGAAATAAGGGTAAAACGTCTTACCTTTCATTTCTTTTCCTATCTGCCAAGAAGCCGCATGAAAAACATAAACACTATAAGTAGACTTATTCTTGTATACAGACCAGGCTATTCATTATTAATGAAATGCCCGATAACATTGTACTATATTATATAATCATGGAGCACCAGAGCTGGAAGGAACTTAGAATATTATCTAGTCCAACCCCACAAACTCCCTTGTACAGATGAGGAAACTGAGAACCACAATAAAATGCCTTGCCCAAGGCCACACAACAGCTAGTCATTTCTCAGTCTCTGTGACATCAGAGAGAGAAACAGGTCTCTGGTAGTTGAAACCTGTCCTCAGAGTACACATCTTATAAGAGAAGTACAAATTAGCACTTGAGAAAATGAGAGCACTTATTGCTAAAAATGTCCACAAAAAAACAAATTTGTTTTTTATGACTAGTATGACATACCCAAAACATCAAACTGCCCTATGATTAAGTATCTATGAGTTTAAAGGGGCAAGTTCAAGGTCAACATAAGAAGACTTGAATCTGCCTTGGAAGACTTCATCACAATTCACTGCAACAATATGGTATAATGGTCTATAGCTCTGGGTAATCTAAAGAGCTAATAGTTTGAAGCAATGTCAATTAATTTTCCCAGACACACAAAGATGAACATGAGCACCTAATTTAATGTAAAGACTTCTTTTTAAAAAAGGTGCAAATGATATCCTTGTGCTTCTTTGTAGGTTTGAGACCTACAGTATCACAGTTTTGGGGGATGAAAAGAACATTCTGATCAAATGGAAAAAGCATAAATGAAAATTTATAGCCATGACAACTATGTGAAAAGGATTTAATAAACCTCATAAAATGAAATGCTCATTCTAATAGACTTATAATAGAAAGTGCCATTCGTATCCAGAGAGAGAACTGTGGAGAACAAATGTGGATCAGAGCATAGTATCTTTATCCTTTTGTTGTCATTGTTGTTTGTTTTTTATTTCTCTCTTTTTTTAACCTTTTTTATTTGATTTTTCTTGCACAGCATGACAAATATAGAAATATGTTTAAAAGAATTATACCATATTTGACCTATATTGGAGTACTTGCTATCTTGGGGAGGGGTTGGGGGGAAGTAGGAGAAAAAATTGGAACAAAGTTTTGCAAAGGTGAATGTTGAAATCTTTGCATGTATTTGGAAAAATAAAATATTTAAAAAAAATTTTTTAATTAAATGAAATGCCCCCTTTTCCCTCTTCATTTCTCTTTCCTTTCTTCTCCAAGATCTTTTCCCCCACTTTCTCCAAGTATTCTCTGAAGTCATCCTGAAGCTTGCTCCAAGATTGTGGCACTTAGAAGAAGGAAATCATCAAAAGTGCCCTGCCAGCATGAATTATCTTCACTTGGAAACAACAGTCCAGACTCAAAAAAAAAAAAAAAAAAAACAAAAAAAAAAAAAACCTCATAGTCTGGGCTGTTTTCTCCTGTCTTAAGAGGTTGCCAGCAAAGCCACCAAATCAGCTGAAGTTCCTCCAGCTAGACCCATGCATGGCTTTTTGTGTTGAATACTTTGAGCAGGAATCATTTAAAAAAAAAAATCTACCCTATCCCCGAAATGACAGACTCCAGCACCAGAAAGGAGAGCTATATGGAGATTTATTTCAATTATTTAAAGATGATGAGAGGATGTAGTATAGTGGATAAGACCATTCTTATCCACTATACTACATCCTCTCATCATCTTTAAATAATGTATTTATTATTATTATTATTAAATAAATAATTTTTAAAAAAAGAATCAGAACAACCAGGGGTCAAGCCCTGCTTTTTATCACCTATTAGCTAGCTGTGTGACTGTAGGCAAGTCAAATAACCTCAATGTTCTGGGCAGCTCATACATTACAGAGAAGTTGCCAATTTACATTTCTCATAAAAGGAATTCTCTATATAGATGAAATGATAGGTCTATCCCACCCCTCAACATCCCTTGTTTATCTCCCCGCTCTTGTCAAAAATGAAAGAATATGGTATAGGACTAAGTTTCAAAGATAATATTAAAAAAAAGGGTATAGTTTAACAATGGGGAAAATATTTTTTTAAATCAATATATATTTTTACTTTCAAAACATATGCACAGAAAGTTTTCAACATTCACCCTTGCAAAACCTTGTTTTCCAAATTTTTCTCCTTCCCTTCCTTCCCACCTCCTCTTTTAGCAATATATGTTAAACATGTGCAATTCTTTTATACATATTTCCCCCATCCTGCACAAGAAAAATCAGATCAACAAGGGGAAAAACTGAGAAAATATGTATAAATATATTTTTTCTTCTTTAACATTATTTTTATTTTTTTATTAATACTTTTTATTTGCAAAACATATGTTTGGGTAATTCCTAAACATTAACCCTTACAAAGCTTTCTGTTACAAAATCCCCACCCTTCCCCTAGATAGCAGGATATCCACTACAATATGTATATATTTTAAAAAGAGGGCATTCATATTTGTAGTGTAGGAAGCACTTTACCTGTAAGGGCTGAATCTCAGAAGCCCGGCTAGTTCTGGTTAGTTGTATCATTTCTTTAATTTGATAAAGCGCATAGACAAAAGTAACCCAAGGAGAAGAGCTGACCCCCCAGGCGGGCTTGTTCACATCTTCCTGTTCCTCCTGGTGTCTGGTTTTCTTGGGAGGAAGTCTGGGTTCAAGGCGAGGCATGATATCTTCTGCCTGCTGCTGCACTAAGTCAATGGTTGCTATGGGGACAGGGCTGGAAGGAACAGGAATCCTTTCTGCCAGCATTGTCTTATCTGAAATGAAAGCAAAGTTAAAACAACTCAGAAGAGTTTTCTTTATAGTATAAGTCAAGTCAATAAGTTTTAAGTGTTCTTGGCTCTGAGCCAAGCACTTTTTTATATAAAGAAACATTCCCCCCTCCAAAAAAAGGGGGATCTGTTCTCTAGATGCTTACAAATTAATGGGGAACACAACAAACAGAAATTATGTGCACACAAAATACAAAAAGATGAACTGGAGATAATGAACATCATTGGATGGGATTGGGAAAGGCTTCTTGTACAAGGTGGGATTTTAGCTGAGACCCGAGAGAAGGCAGGAGGGAGAGATGAGGTAGAGAGAGACTCCCAAGTTAATGGGATTTGCAAGATGTAACATGTTTTCACTAAGTAACCCATTTGTCTAGCATGTATTGTTAAAGTTGCAAATTGGAACTTTGTCTATGAATGTTCTATGAATATTACGGGAAGTCTGACCTCCATCTCTCTTAATTTCAAGGGGACAACTGAAAAGGCAATTTCAGGAAATGATACACTGTCCCCATATCCCTTCTGTGAGACTATGTTATAAATTAGATAACTTGATACATGTGAAGGGAATGGGAAGAGAAAAACTCATTACCCTGAACCAAGGCTGTGAGGGAACCAGGTGACCCAAGTCAGATCAGTAGAAAAAAATAGAGATGTGCTTCTTATTGAATTAAACTCTGTTAAATTCAGTTGCTAGAGTTTCAGTAACACTTCTGGTTCTCTGAACAGAAATGCTTCAGTACATCCAACAAGGAATGCTGAGAAAACTTGGCCAATAAGGAAGTGAGCTCTGTCCTAGGACCCAGGAAACAGGCAGTTTTATCCCATGGGTTGACTCATGTTTTATAAGATAGCTATAAAATCAATAAAACATGACACACTTCAATCAAACCTCCATATTGCTTTAATAGAGGCTCCATCTTGTTTAACACTTTTATTTAAGACCTGATCCTGAGACAGAGTTGCATCTCAGAACTAAAAGTTCATAACTTTTAAAGCAAGATTAGAAGAAATATCTTCCTGAATTCAAATCTGGTCTCAGACACTTACTAAGTAACCCTAGGCAATTCACTTAACCCTGTAAAATGAGCTGGAGAAGGAAAAAGAAAACCAATTTTTATTCATTTTTGCCAATAAAACCCCAAAATGGTGTCACAAAGAGTTGGATATAGGCCACAATAACTGAAGTCAAAAGGCATGGCTTTGGATACCTGGATCAATCATTCATTAGCTGTGCAACTCTGGAAAAGTCATTTCACCCCTATGAGCCCTCATTTTTTTTTCTCATCTGTAAAATGATCATAATAGGAAACCATCATTCTAGTGTCATTTTTGCTACCAACTCTCAGGGTGACCTTGATGAAATCATTTAACTTCTGCCTGGGCATCCGTTTTCTCAACTGTAAAATGAGATTATTTCTAAGGGTTCCCCTTTCAGTTCTAACATTCCATATTTTGAAAAATTCCTGTCTGGCCAATTTCATGCCATTAATATGATAATCAAGTTAGATACCATACAGTGTAAATTACAAATTGCCATGTGAATGATTTTTAAAGTTATATATATATATTTTTCTAATGAATAAAAATCTATTTTCTTTTTCTTCAAGCTACTTCCCTGGAGAGGGAAGAGAGGCTTTTGGTAACAAAATATGCATAGTTAAACTAAACAAATTTCTGAATGACCCTGCTCAAAAAATATCCCTCTCATTCTGCCCCTTGAGTCTAACCCCCTTTTTTTTGTCAGGAGGTGGGTAGCATACTTCATCAATGGTTCTCTGCAATTATGGTTGGTCATTCCTTTGTAACTTTCAAAGTTTGGGTTTTTTTTTTTTTTGGTAGTATTATTGTCATTCTATAAATTGTTCTCTTGGATGTGTGCATTCATTTAACTCTGAATTAATTCATATAAACCTTCCTAAGCTACTCTGAAACTAACCCCTTCTACAACAGTATTCCATTCCAGTGCCATAAATATCAGTGAGAACAATACTCTTCCTCACTGGACCCAGTGAATGGTCTCCAGATATTTTAAATCTTATACACATATCAGCTTGATTCACTTTAATGCATTACAGAAATTTAAAATCTCTCCCAATTCTGTTGTTGTAATTCACATGTTTCAGTCATGTCAAATTCTTCATAATCCCATTGGTGTTTTCTCAACAAAGATACTACACTGGTTTGCTATTTTCTTCTCCAGGTCATCTTATAAATGAGGAAATTGAGAAAAACAGGGTTAAGTGGCTTGCCCAATTAATTACACAGCTAGTATCTAAGGCCAGATTTGAAATCAGGGAAATAAGTCTTTCTGATTCCAGTCTGGCTCTCTATTCACCATGCCACCTAACTACCCAATCATACCTCTATCCAAGACAAAAAAATTCTTTTGAACAAGCGTCAATTAAAACAAAATATCTGAGTCCAAGTTCAATTTTTTGAGTCTAAAATTCTATGGCTGAGAGCATGGTCTAATGGACATATTCACTAATAACCCCCCCCCCCCAAAAGGGTCAACACACCAATAAAGACACATCACTGGATTTGAGAAGAATAGAGATACAAAATTCTTCCAGATAGTATATTAGCCTGTCTGGGTTTCTAGGAGCTATGAATGACCATGCATATGGTCATTCACAAGATCCAAGCATTGAGGAATGGCAGCAAGGATAGAACACCTACCTTCTTCCTCATCTGGGACTGCAAGCCACTGTATCAGGGCAAAGAGTAAAAGGATCACTAGGCAGGCCATTCCAATCCCTCTGAAAGTTGCAGCAGCACCTATAAAAAATAGTCAGCAGGATTCTTAGATAAGCACAAAGAGCAAGGAGGACCATATTTCTTTTTCTAATATCTGTTTTCCACCAGTCACACAGTGAAACAAACTCAAAGAGGAAAATGCTTCAGAATGATAGAGTGGAAAATGGATCAGACATAGGGGTTAGGGACCTACATCTGGGTCTACCATAGAATTGTGTGATTTGAAACAAGTCACTTTCCATCTCCTGAAATGAGTTTCCTCATTTGCAAAGAAAGTTATGCAAGATGGTTTCTATGGCTCTCTTCATCTATAAAGAGGGTTCCTCTGACAGATACTCAAAGTGTACCTATCTATTATCTACTTGAGATGGCAAGGAATATATTCACAGATTATAAGACTTTGAAGCCTCTGGTTTGACAAACTTTCACCTTCCATTAAATAATTTAACAATCAAGATTTCTGCAGCAATTTTCATTCCACCACTGCACAGATGAGAGGCTCACAAGCATAGTAATTAAAGAGTTTATTTCCAAGTCAGAAAGATCTGAATCGAAGTCCCATCTGGTCAAATACCAGCAGAATTATCCTGAACTAATTATTTTACTTTTCTGTGACCCTAGGCATATTCTTTAAGGCTATAAATTGTAGAAATTGCTAATTTGCTTTAATAGAAGGAGTCTCTTCACTTGGAGCTCCCTCTACTGATGTTTCTCATAAGTCTAAACAAAATAATATAGCATTTGAAGGTTTGCAAAG
The DNA here is from genome assembly GCA_023553655.1 of Myrmecobius fasciatus. Taxonomy (NCBI): domain Eukaryota; kingdom Metazoa; phylum Chordata; class Mammalia; order Dasyuromorphia; family Myrmecobiidae; genus Myrmecobius; species Myrmecobius fasciatus. Next base: position 14,700 of record JAJPUD010020971.1, on the reverse strand, counting down.
TACTTTGCAAATATTAACTGATTTTATTCTCACAACAACCCTGTGAATCAGTTCAATTATCCTCTTTTACATATGAAGAAACTGAAAAAGACATAGATTAATTGACTCAACTAGTATCTGACACTGGATTTGAATTCAGGTCTTATTGCCTTCAGGTCCAGTTCTCTATCATTTTCCTATCTAACTTTTCCCAAAAGCTGCCTAATTAAGTAGAGTTGACAGATCCCCAAAGTATTGCCTAATACTCTGAAGAAGACACCAGGATTGTGATACCAATAGAGATTGGAGTTATGTAGGTTTATTTGATTTAAACCCTAACTGAATTACAATGTCTTCTTTTCCTCTCTTATATGTTTTGAGCAGTTTGCAAGACTACTTTGACTCAAACCAAATATATTATTTCTGTTTCTTTATCTGCAGGGACCCTCTTTTAATCAAGGAGGTATATACTTCAGCAAGCAGCTTGATCTCACATTGCTCATCCTCAGTAGAGTTGGGCAGTGGATACTAATAAAAAGTTAGCACTTATGCCCATCCACAACATTAGGAAAGTCCCTTAAAATTATACTAGCACAAAATACATCAAAAGGGTATGAAGACAAGTTTCTGGCCTGGAAAAATAAATGAAGAAAAATACTTGAAAAAAGCTGACGAGGAAAACCATTACTTACCAAAGTAATTAACTAAAACTCCACCAATCATAGCTCCACAACCTCTTCCTAAACCCAGATGAAGTCCCTGGAGGATTCCCTGGGCTGAAGTTCTCAATTCTGGAGGCACAGCTGCACTGAGATAGGAAATGCAAGCAGCCCAGATAGCTGCATGGGTCACACCTAGGGTTAGAAAAGAAAATGAGCTTCAGTTATCCCTTCCACATTGTAGGGACTAGAGATGTGGTGACTATCCTACTCCCCATCTGGAAAATCCTAGTGAAATTTTTTGGCCCTCCCTGTTTTTTTTTTTTTTTATTACCAGAGAAGTGTGATTTTTTCTTTTTCTTTTATGGGGTATTTACAATCCTTACTGTAAAATTTGGATTGATATTACATAATACTATACAGATATTTTTGCATTTCTAAGTTTCTAAACTTTTTTCTCTGTCATCTGCTGGCTTTTACATGTTGTCTGTGGCTTCTGCAAAACTCCCCTAAAATTCTCATTTAATTTCTTATGCTGACCTGAGATATATCAGCATCACAGGGAAAATTGTGATGTAGAAGGGCTAACTATACCATCAGACCAGCACTCCTAGCTGTCCAATCAAAAAATATTAAATATCTATTCTGTGATGAAAGGCACAGAAGGTACTGGAGACAGTTTTAGCTCCTCAGTATCTTCATATGTTGGGAATCTTAAAGGGTTTTACATAAACTGCTAAGATTCTTACTTGATTCCTGCATGTTGTTGTCCTGTGGTTCAGTTATATTTGAATCTTCATGACCTTGTGGATATAGCCCATTAGACCCTTCTATTCTCTATTACTTCCCAAAGTCTATCCAAGCTCATGTTCCACTGTTTCCATGATATTATTTATCTATCTCATTCTTTGCCATACCCTTCTCTTTTTGCCTTCAATCTTTCACAATATTAAGGTCTTTTCCAGTGAATCTGATCTTTTCATTATGTGGCCAAAGTATTTAGGTTTTAGTTTCGGTTTTTGTTCTTCCAAAGAATTGTCTGAATTAATTTCATTAATTATTGACTGATTTGATATTCTTGCTGATCAAGGAACCCTCAAAAGATTCTTGCATATGAAGAGACAATTTCATTTCTTCCTAAGTCTAACCAGTTAGATGGACACCTGCATATGCATTACCAACAACAGAAAGCCTCTATTAGTTTCCCAAACATTGACAGCTGTATGAGAAGAGTCTGAGAAATAAAGCTGTTACTCACAGAGACAAACTTAAAGGCCACAGGTAACTGCATCCTGAACAAATTCACTAAAGCATGATAAAAATAAATATAATAATAATAGCTATATAAATAAATAATAGTATAAAGTATAATAAAACTTCATTATGCAAATGAATTCTAATAATTCAAAATTGTCAATAATGCAAATTGTTGAATCTAACAGATTAATTATGCAGTTTTATGAATTTCTGTAATAGTTGTAGAACACATTAATCTCTTAAAAGAATTGGGACTAAGTTTCACAAACTAGATCTGTGATTGTGCTCCATGGGCTCTGGCATCCTCATATATAATATGAGGAGATAGGGTTAGATCAGGAATAAAGTGACTTGGACTAATCTAAGTCATATTATAAAGCCCTCTGACCTACACTCTCTTTTTTTTATTCTAGCAAAATATGTAATCAGATTTACAAGCCTTTGCTAAGAGAAACAATTATAGTGGCTAATGGATGCATTCTTTAAACCTAAAATAAAAAAAAAAACAAAACATGGCATTTCAAGTCTGAGATCAAATAATTACTTTACCACTAAAATAACCTTCAAAGAGCGATGCTTGAAGTACCAAGTAAAAAAAGGCACTGGAATAGAAGTCAGGAGAACCAGAATTTGTTTTACTAAAGCTTTTTATTTTCAAAACATATGCATGGATAATTTTTCAACATTAACCCTTGTAAAACTTTGTGTTCCAATTACTCCTCTTTCCCCCTCTCTTTCCCCTAGATGGCAAATAGTCCCAAAAAATGTTAAACATGGTAGAGATCTATGTTAAATCTAATATATGCATATTTATATATGCAATATTTAAACAATTATCTTTCTGCACAAGAAAAATCAAATCAAACAGAAAAAAAAATGAGAAAGAAAATAAAATGCAAGCAAACAACAACAAAAAGAGTGAAAATGCTTCCTTGTGAACCACATTCAGTTCCCACAGTCCTCTTTCTAGGTGTAGATGGCTCTCTTCAGCACAAGATCTTTGGAACTGGTCTGAATCAAACTGATGAAATTTCAAAGTCAATACACTGGAAATCAATTTACAAAAACTAACTTGTCCCAGGGTTAAAAGGCCCTTGGGGATCATCTAATTCAATATTCTCCTCTTAAAGATAAGGAAAACAAAGTGAGATTAAATATTTGACCAAAATCACAAAGGAATTAAGTATCACACCCAGGATTGCAATTTGAGTCTAGTGATTCCCAATTTCAGTCCTTCAAATTCAGTGTTCCTTCCACAGTACTGCATTGAGATGAGTCACATTAAGCTAAGAACTGGACCAAATGCTAATGGTTGACTTTAAAAATGTCTCCAAAGAAATCAATTACTTCTAAACCAAAAATACCTAAGATGTTCTTTGGCATATTTCATAAATGGAAATTAGTACAATTTGTCTGATCAATTGCACAAAGCATATATCTAAAAAAATTTTAAAAGCATGGATCTATATTAAAAGTTAAGTTTGAACTCAAAAGACATTTTTACTAATCACCTTCACTGTGTTGCCCCTGGGGACTGAAAAATGGCATAATTCTTCTCTACACAGAGCTTATAAATCCAGAAGGGGTGATGAAACATGCACACAAATAATACAAATTTGTTGTTGCTGAGTTTTCAGTCTGTTCAGTCTCTTCATGACCCCCATTTGGGGTTAAAATATGATCATATATATAAGTGAAGTCAAACAAAGTCATCTAAGAGATTCAAAGAGGTGAGAAGCAATGCTGACTGGGCTAAGCAAGGAAGAAGACTGTACTGGATGTACTTGATGGATGGAAAAGAGCTACACTAGGTAGAGTTGTGGGGGATAGGATGCACTCCAGGCCTAAAGGATGGAATCTACAAAGCCATCAAGGCAAGAGTGGGTAAGATGAGAATAGGAAAAGTGAATCATTCCATTTAGATTCCATGTAGAATCATGAAATAAAGAGAAGTCAGAATGAGGAGGACCTTGAAATGCCCTTGAAAAGAAGTTTTTCCTTTTCCTCAGCAAGTAATAATGTGGAATTACTAAGAGTTCTTGAGAATGATAAATTCATGCCTGTGGGTGATAATACAGAAGAGAAGGTTAATTTTAATATGTTCTTGGCATAAATCAAGATGAAAAAAGGCTCAGTCTAAATGTGAAATGTTGGACATACACAATTTTTCTCACCAAAGATAATATAAACAATTTTAAAAATTGGTTTCCTTTAAGAGAAACAGTGAAACACCCTGTGTGAGATATAACTCAGTGTGAATTTCAAGGCCTCTTAAAATTTATCAGCAACCAAGGATGAAATTTACTCTTACTGGATCAAATTACAGTGTTGGTTAGGTAATAGAACTCCATCACTTCAAAGGATTTCTGACATGGTAGTCTTGGATGCAGTGGGGAAAGCATTTCTCTTCTAGGATTGTGATTTATAAATATAGATAATACAAAGTGAAAGAAGAAAGACTAAAGCTTTTGAAAAGAAAAACAGCCAATTAGACTGTAAGTTATTTTCTCTGGAAGTGTGTAGACCCAGTTGTCAAGAGAATGAAAAAATCTGATACAACATCTAGAAGCCTTTTTATGTTGCAGATATTGAAAAGATACATGGGGGGTAGCTAATTGGTACAATGGATAGAGCGCCAGCCCTGAAGTCACAAGGACCTGAGTTCAAATCTGGGCTAAGACACTTAACACTTTCTGGCTGTATGACCCTGGGCAAGTAATCCCAAATGCCTCAGAAAAAAAGAAAAAAAAAAGGTACATGGATTTTAAAAAATAATAATTTAATGTTTTACTAAAAATTTAACATTGAATATATGACCCACTAAACTTGTACAATAAAGGTTTAACAAATGGTATAGTGTACAGAGAACCTGGTTTTAAGATCAGGAAGATATGGGTTCAAGTTCCATCTCTCACATATTCTAATTTTGTGATCCTAGGCACCTCTCTAAAATGATTAAAAAAGGGTTTTTTCTTTTTCCCTCAATAGTATTTTAATTTTATTGTTCAATACATATAAAAATAGTTTTCAGCATTCATTTTTGCAAGATTTTATGTGCCAATTTTTTTTTCTCTTTCCTCTCCAACAAAACAAGCAATCTGATATAGGTTATACATGTACAATCCTATTGAACATAATCACATATAGGTCACATTGTGCAAGAAAAATCATAACAAAATGGAAAAAAACAGAGGGAAAAAAAGCAAATAAAAAGGTGAAAATATGCTTTGATCCATATTCAGTCTCCATAGTTCCTTCTCTGGATGCAGATGGTATTTTCCATCCAAAGTTTACTGGAATTGTCTTGGATAAAATGATTACTTTCACAGCAGTTGCACAATGTCATTTGCACTGATAGAGGAAATAGTTCCACCCAAAAGTCCCCTATTCCAATGAAATTATAGCTTTGGCCCAAACCTTCCCCCCAAAACTTCAATGCAAGGTATCATAATTTTTAGTTACTCCCTAAATTCTCATTAGGATTCTTCCTTAATTCATTCTCATTCATCTTTTTTTCACATGTAGTCATAATTGAGACACTAATTTTTACTTTATCTTTGATCCTATCGCCTTAAAATGCCTTCAGCAGTTTGCTCCCATAATCATCTCCTCTTGGTAATCTTCAGCCTTTCCCTATTAATACCTTCCCTGTTGCCTACAAACATGCCCAAGTTTCTTCATTTTAAAAAACTCCCATTTGATCTTGCTGCCCTCTGATATTCTAATCTTTCATCCTGCTCACAGCCAACTTCAAAAAAATAAAACAAAAAAAACCTCCAAAACTTTCTATTCTTGTTGCCTCTACTTCTTACACATGTCAATCCTTGGCAATCTGGCTTCCAACCTTATCATTCAACATCAACACATTTGTCTCTCTCTCTCTCTAAGGTAACCAATGTTTTTTAAACTGATTACCTTTTTTTACAATTCTCAATGTTCTTGACTTTTCTGCATCATTTGATACCAGTGACAATTCTCTTTTCCTGGACACTCTCTTCTCTATGAATTTTCATGCAACTATTTTCTTAGTACTTCTCCTACCAGACTGACCCATCTCAGTTTCCATCTCAGTTTCCTTTGCTAGGTTATCATCTCTATGTCATACTCAAACTGTGGGTATATTCCAAGGATATGTCCTGAGCTCCCTTTTCCATTCTCAACTCTCTTTCTTGGAGACCTCATCAGCTTTCATAAGTTCATGGACATCTCTATGTATGACTCTAGATAAATAAAGCCAACCCAAGTCATCCTCCTCAGCTCCAGCTCTTTATCACCAACTGACTAAAGGGCATTACAAACTAGACCCATAGACATCTCAAATTCAATATGCCCAAAACAGAAATAATTATTTTCCCTAAAAAACACACTCCTCTTCTGAATTTTACCTATTTCTATAAAGAGCACCTACCATCCTTCTTTTCACCCAGATTTGTAACCTTAGCATAGTCCTCAACTCCCTCTTTCTCTTCTGCTATAGCCAATCAGTTGATAACTTGTTAATTTTTATCACAATATATCAAATATTCATCCCCTTTACTCTACTCATATGGCTACCCTGTAGTTCAGAACCTCATCACCTCTTCTTCAGTTCCTTGCACATGGTAAACAATAAATGCTTTCTCATTTATTCATTCAATATCTACAAAGTCAAAATAAATGACACTTGAACCATATATAGGAGTGGTTCAGGAGGAAAAGCCATGTTATACTGGATAAGTCATTTCCCCTCTGGATCTGAATTTTCTCACTTGTGAAATGAGGGGCTAAATTAGATTTCTTAGGTCTCTTCCAGAGTCAGGATACTTCAAATAACTGGGTCTCTAATGGGAAGAATATTCCTTCCATTTACAAAGATCATTATTATTCTATGCCTTAGTAGACTAAGTTCCTTTGGACAACAAAATTCATTACCTGGTGGCCAATGTTTTTGTGAAAAGCCTTTCTGAACTTGACTAGTTTGGTTCTTAGACATAGTCTTTTAGCTAGAACCATCCAAAAAGCCTCCTGAAGCTTAGAAATACCTGGAATCATACCTTCTCTATTATATTCGCTCGACCTATCCAAGAGCACTTGATGTTTTTCCAATTGTTTAGATCTGACTTTATTTGTGTGGAGAGTGTTTTGTAGTTTTGCTCATATAGATCCTGACTTTCCCTTGGCAGATATATTCCCAAATATTTTATACTATCGATAGTTATTTTGAATGGAATTTCTCTTTGTATCTCTTGCTGTTGCATTTTGTTGGTGATGTATAAAAATGCTGATGATTTATGTGGATTTATTTTGTATCCTGCAACTTTGCTAAAGTTGTGGATTAATTCTAATAGTTTTTTAGTTGATTCTCTAGGGTTCTCTAAGTAGACCATCATATCATCTGCAAAGAGTGATAATTTCGTTTCCTCATGACCTACTCTAATTCCTTTAATCTCTTTTTCTTGTCTTATTGCCAAGGCTAGCATTTCTAATTCAATATTGAACAGTAATGGTGATAGTGGACAACCTTGTTTCACCCCTGATCTTATTGGGAATGGTTCCAGTTTATCACCATTACATATGATGCGAGCTGATGGTTTTAAATAGATGCTACCGACTATTTTAAGGAAAAGTCCATTAATTCCTATACTCTCTAATGTTTTTAATAGGAATGGATGTTGAATTTTATCAAATGCTTTTTCTGCATCTATTGAGATTATCATATGGTTTTTGTTAGTTTGGTTATTAATATAGTCAATTATGTTAATAGTTTTCCTAATATTGAACCATCCCTGCATTCCTGGTATAAATCCTACTTGGTCATGGTGTATTATTCTAGGAATGATTTTCTGTAATCTCTTTGCTAATATTTTATTTAAGATTTTTGCATCAATATTCATTAAGGAGATTGGTCTATAATTTTCTTTCTCTGTTTTTTGTTTTACCTGGTTTAGGTATCAGTACCATGTCTGTATCATAAAAAGAGTTTGGTAGGAGTCCTTCATGGAATCATACCTTCTCAACAGAGCTTTACTCTCTGACTATCTTCCCTGTACTGATACCATAGTTGGCATGTAGTCTCCAATAGGTGAGCTTTTTGCCTTCTCTTGCAGAGAAGCAAATCTCCAAGCCACTGTCACTTCCAGCAGTGTCTATATCCTATTTTTTCCATCTTTTCCAACAATTCCCTATGTGTTGTCTTTCTCCATTAGAATGTAAGCTCCTTGAGGGCAGAGACTGTTTTGCTTTAATTTATATGCCCAGCACTTAACACAGTGACTGGCACACAAGTGTTTAACAGATCTTATATATAATTTTGCATGTAAGGAAACTGAGGCCCAAGGGGACACAGAAAATTAGCAGCAGAGCCAGGACTCAAAATAAAGGTTTTTTTAATTTCCAGTGAGAGCTCTTCCTACTACACCAAATGGCCAGAACTAATATCCCTTTTATGGACACAATCTTTGAAAACCCAGTTTTGCTTCTTTGCCACTATGATACAATGAAACAGAATGTCATTGAAGGTGATTGTGTATTACAAAGAAAAAAAAATTTCTCATATTGCTACCTGAAAACAACTCCTATTCAGAATATGAGTGGCAAAAGACACTATATACTAGAACAGGAAGGAAAGTAGAAGGCATTTTCTTCCTCATTATAGTAGTGAGGAAAAGTAGCAGATGATTATATTGAATGTACTTAAATAAGGATGCTTATTTATTCAGTGACATGAATAAAATGTGTTTATTTAAGAGCTAAAAATTTTTAAATTTATCAACTAGACAGACTAAAAGTTATAAGGGATTAGAGAGGCTAAGAATATTTTAATCCTCAGATATCAATACTAACATACAACCACCAATTGACTCCCTTTGAGGCAAAGACTAGGCCATATCAATTTCCTTTCACTTGGGTGCACAGGTCACCAAAATAATAAATAAATAAAAATAAAAACCAGCAGTATTAAATGACAATTTTTTTTTCTAAATTTCAGCAACATTTTTATTTGAAATTTTACTTTATTGGTCAGAACCATCCATATATATTTTAAAAAGTCATACACGTGCAAGATATTATTCTGCCTACAGAATGTATACTTTCTTATTTATCATACTGAGCCATTCTGCACATTTTGTCACTGCCAAATAAAGTTCAAAATGATTCTAATTAGTGCCCAGATAGATTTGTAAATCACTAGAAATAGCCTGGAAGCTCCCAAGAGGTCTACAGGCCAACAGATTGAGAAGCACTGTTTCCAATTAAGCTGATCTCCCAAACAAACCATTAGTCAGACAATTCTACATTAAAAAGGCAATTTGGGGGAACCTATAATTCTCTTTTAAAATTCTGAACTTAACAAATACCAAATAAGATGAACATTTATGTAAAATACCCAGCACAACAGGGGGGAAAAAAAGTTATTTTCAAAGTTGTTTTATTCGTATGTTTCTTCCTGAACTTCCTTCAGTTTTCTTCAGTACATTTTAAACAATGCTTTAATGGCCCACTTTAAAATTTTTTAAATTTAAAAAATGAATTTTTAACAAACTTTATTAAACCCATTGCTAACTCTTCCTTTTCCAAGTTTCCTCCACAAAATGAAAGAAAGAAAAATAAAATCTTTGTGTCAAATAGTCATAATCTAGAGAAACAAATTCTAACATTGGCTATTTTAAAAAACTGTCTTGTTTTGCACTTTGTGTTGATCATTTCTCTATAAGCAAACAGAATTTTTCATCACAAATCTTCAGATAACAATTTAAAGACTAAATGAATCAGTGAAGCTGAGAATCCAACTCCTGTTTCCTCATCTCCTCCCTAAGTGCTAGTCCCTGAAGATTTGCTTATGCAGACTGCCACTAACAAGAGTGTAACCATTTGGTGTGTGAACAACTCTAGTTTCTGATTCTGCCTAAAAATAATAAAACATACGTGACCAATACAAACCCACCCTATATATGAAATGCTAAATACTTGTTTCATTTGTTTTCCACAAAAAGATACAGCTTGTCTTGATTGCTAATCTCTGCAGAACCAATTTCTTGACATCTAAATGTTATAAGCAAGAATCTGTCTGCCCAGCAATGGCAGAAATGATATTCGTCTTGCCATCATTTGTCAACATACTCACTCCATTTTTTATGTAGCTTCCCTTTCCTCTCTTAGTTGTTAATATGTCATGTGGGATTTATTAAATTTTTTATATGCTGGGAAAATATTCCCTTTAAACTTACATGCCAATATTAGTTCCTGATTCAGCAGTACCCATCTCACAACTGTACAATTTGAGCCTATAAAGAGAGTGTGCTAATGCAATAAAAATTTCATATTAGCAAGAAGAAACTTGTATTCCTGAGCAGGTATGTAAATTTCATGCTGGGACAATGGCTGTTTTGACAAGCACATGATGATGGGGAGGGTTGTGACCTGGTAGATTGGGCAACAGATTTTTTTGGTCCCCTTCCAGTTCTATTGCTAACTTAGATTCACAAAATCCTAAACTAGAACAGACCTCAGAGTGTGCCTAAATCCTCATTTTGTACATGAGGAAACTGAGGCACAGGACATTCAAGAGACTTACTCCAGATTACACAGAAAATTTGTGGCAAAGTCAAAACTTGAATGCAGAACATCTGAGTAGGTAACTGCTGGTAAGGAATTTATCTTCTCTGCAATTTATAATCTTAGGGAGTTGTCTTCATGCAGAGAGACATTATCTGAATTTCCCAGAGTCACAGACAGTATACTATGTGTCAGAGTCAGGTTCAATGACATTTCTACCATTGTAACAAGGCTGCTTTTTTGTGCCCTTTAAACATAAGGTATGTAATTATTCAGTCTCTCCTGTAGTGATCTCAGAATTAGTTGTAATGAGTTTTATTCTAAGGGAAACCAGTGACCCAATGAACAATAATTTCAAGCCATGAAGGGCTTTTACAGAATGCTGGGGAATAACAGCCCTTGTCAATGTGTAACAAGCTGTCACATGCTGGTCTTTTACTAACCTTTTGCTTACAAAGGTAGACTATGAGACAAAGACTATGAGAACAAATATTCAAGTCCCAAACAGCTACAGGCTGTTATATAACAACTATAGAAACAACAATAGCAGAAGTTTTCTTGGCGGATATAGAACATGTGGAAGTGACTGCTAATTATATGCTAGTTGTTTTACAATCAGCAATACCCCTATGCATACTGAGGGACAGCCCTGTCAGTAAGGAGCATCACCTGTATCCTATAGCATAATCTTGGAAGATGGAGTTCAGAGAATCTCAAAGATCATCTAATCCAATTCATACCCAACCAAGAATACCATCTATTAACAGCAAATTCTGGGGAATCTACTATCAAATTTGTTGTTGTTCAGTTGTGAATAACTCTTTGTGAAACCCATTTTGGGGTTTTCTTTGCAAAGATAATACAGTAGTTTGCCATTTCCTTCTCTATCTCAGGAAACCGAGGTAAATGAGGTTAAGTGAATTGCTCAATAGTAAGTGTCTGAGCTAGTGTCAGAGACTAGATTTGAATTCAGGAAGAGGAATCTTCCTGACTCCAGACCTGTCATTCTATCCACTCTGCCACTAGCTGCCCCATTACTAAATAGGGAGGTCTAGTTTTCAGAAGTTTTTCTTTGCATCAAGCCCACATTTGCCTCTGCCACACCTATTCTATTCTGTCTCAGGACCAAGCAAATTAATTCTAATTTTTTGATTAAAAAATGGATTAGACTTGACAACCATCTATTTAGTGTGGTTTGAGGTTGAAAGATCTATAGATATTATTACCTAAGCAAAAGTAAAAGAGGAGATAGAAAGATTTGTGCTGTTTTATAAAGGATATATCATGGTGGGAGGGGAAGGAAGAAGGTTCAGGATGAATGGGACAGATAAGATAAAGCCTTCTCAGTACCGATACTGGGCCTGGGTCACATGATCCTATACCCAGTCTTAGACCCTAGGCTATAGGGAGCCAAGTGATCTAAAGGTCAGGCCCTCAAGTCACGCCCATGGGAAGTGACATGACCTACAGGAGGTAGACAGCATTGGTGACCATTGGTCAATGTGGGGGTTGCTTCCTTTTGGTCTGTTTAATGAAAAGTTCCAGGTCTTTTGCTTTTAAAGCTTGAACAAGACAGAAGCAGGCAGGGTCCAGGAGCACATGGCTGGAGTTGGGATGGCTCCCAGCTGTGTCTGGGCCTCTCCCTGCAGGGATTAAATAAATACTTTCTCTTTGTACCTGAAGATGTCTCTGATTAGTTAATTTGGGAAAGGGGGTTTTGTACCTGCCCCCCACAAGGATCTGTGATCAGGATGCTTGAGATGATGAAAATGGACAATGAGGAAAAAAGAATTGATCACTTCTTTTTTTGCTTTTTCTTTTGTCAAGGAGTATGGCATTTAGATTGGTTACTAGAGAATAAAAATGGATAGAGATTTATTGATATTGATAAATATGAAAAAAACAAGGGAGTAGAATGGATATATTGTAGGATTGGAGAAGGACATCTTTCTTCCTGATTTGAAAAAAAAAAAAAAGGTTAGAAGGTAAAGTATGAAAAGCCCTTGAACCGAACTTATATTGAGGACAAAAATTCTAGAATGAATTGGGGAAAAAAAGATAACTATCTAGAAAAAAAAATAGTGATCACAGAAAACCATCATTGCTTCATCAACAAGTGATATTAAATTAGGAATACTAGAAATCTAGTTTACTTTTGATTTTTAGCAAAGCATTTGGCAAAATCTTGTGTTTTTCTTACAGGCAAGATGAGGATTTATAGGGACTAGATATGTCAAGGAACATTATTAAGTGATTGGATTTTTGTTGGTTTTTGTTTGTTTTTTTACAATTAGGTGAATTCAAAGGTGGCTAAACTTTTATCCCAATCCCAAAGGATTATTATCATTAATAAATAATTTAATGTCAATTTTGAAAGAGGTCTTGAATGGTATGCTATTAGAGGAATCCATGGCTGGCCCTATGATGTTTAGCATTTTTATCAAGGATTTCACTAAAAACGTAGTAGGTTTATTGAATTTGCAGTTGGTGCAAAATGCTCCTGACTGAATCAAGATTCAAAAATCTAGCCAGGCTAAAATGTTGGACCAAACCTAATAAGCTGAAACTAAATAAAAACAATAAAATCTTGCATTTGGGTTTAAAAAAAAAATCAATGTTGGAAGTGCCATATGGGAGAGACACAGGGCTATACTATAGTTTACTTGAGAACAATTTAGGGTTCTCATTGAAAATAAGTTCATTAAGAGTCAATTATGTAGAGTAGAAGAAAAAAAAGCCATTATGATCTTGAGCTGTCTTAAGAAAGTCCAGATAGCCCTCAGGCTTGGGAGGTTTTTAGCCCTGTCATTCTCTAGTGGTCAGATCACTTCTGGAACACTATATTCAGGTCTGGATGTCTCATTTTTAAGAACAGTGATTGACTGATAACTTGAAAGAGACCAGGGGAGAGCAAGTGGGATGATGAAAGGTCTCAAGATCATGCCATATGAGAGTATGAATTAAAGGTACTGTGGATGTTTAGCTTATAGGTAAAAAGACTTATGGGAGACTTGATAATTATCTTTATGTATTAAGTACGATAACTAGAAGAGAAATTAAATTTGGTTCTGCTTGGTTCCAGAGAACCCAACAAGAATCAGTAGGTAGAGGCTGAAAAGAAGCAAATTTAAATTTGTTATAAGAAAACATTTTCTATCAATTAGAGTTATCTGGAAGTAGCCTAATTTGTTTCAGGAGGTGGTAGATTATTCCTCATAAGGTCTTCAGGAAAAAGGTAACTGGCCACTTCTAAGTCATAACTGAGAGTTATTCTCTCCATATGCAGAGATTCTTATTCCAGTAAGGGTGGGTGGGGATTAAATGACTTTAGAAGTACCTTCCAACTCCTAGATTCTCTGATATAAATACATAAAAGGGACAGGGAGAGAACTAGGGAAAGAAGAGGTGGGAGGATAGCAATAGGATCTGAATTTCTGAATCAATTCTACAAATTTCAACTTCACATAAAAAGATACACACAAACACAAGTAAACATATGAGTGTACAGAAAAGAAAGAAAGGGAGAGAGCAAGATGTGGAAAAAAAAAACAAGTGACAGAGGAGGGACAGAGGGAGAGAGAAGATGAAAGGAAAGGGAAGAGGATGAAGGGAAGAGGACAAAAGAGAGGAGACAAAAGAAGAGAAGGGAAGGAAAGGAGGAGAGAGAAGAAGGAAAAGGTAAGAGGAAGGCATAGGAAAATCATAATGAAATGGATTTTTCAGAGAGACCATTATGAGAAAAATGTCAGGTATTTCCTCTATAATTAAAACTCAAATTTATAATGCAGTGACAAGGTAATAACTATACTACATAAAGAGACTTAGAATGTGTGAGGTCAGCAATAATCTAGGGCAGGGGATCTTAAAACTTTGTGTTATAGTTCCCTTTTGAGAATAATGTTTTTAAATAATTGAAAAAAAAAACCAAATTTCAGTTAGAAGTTATTGGAAATAGGATGTATTTCCTTTCCCCCTGCCCTCCTAGTTTACCTACCCCCATGAAACATATCCAGAGATTGCAGGTTAAGAATTCCTGATCTAAAAGATAACTTGCAGAGTATGCAGTAAGGTACATTTTTAACATTACTTTTGATGTATTCAGTAACTTTGCAGTTGTTAAAGCAAGAATTGTACTGCCATCACTCAAAAATTCATAATTGTATCCCAAAATAAACAATATTTTGTACTACTAATCTATTTCTAAACTGAATCATGAGATTGTGTTGAGAATTTCATTATGGAAGTAAAACAATTTAAAAACTTTGCCCAG
>JAJPUD010020970.1:12027-23806 GCA_023553655.1 Myrmecobius fasciatus | reverse complement strand
ATACATAACTTGTATTTTTCTTATTAGAACCCTGCATTGTGTAAATTTATAACAATACAAGTCATTCCCCTATTGATGGTCAAAGGATACGAACAGACAATTTTGAGATAATGAAATTAAATCCATTTATAGTTATATGAAAAAATTCTCTAAGTCTCTATTGAGTAGAGAAATAAGAACGTAAAAAAAACTCTAAGATGCCACTTCACACCTCTCAGATTAGTTAATATGACAGGCAAAAATAATGCTAAATGTTGAAATGCATGTGGGAAGATTGGGAAACTAATGCATTGAAGTTGTGAAATGATACAACTATTCTGAGGAACAATCTGTAACTATGCCCAAAGGCCTATAAAACTGTGCATTCCCTTTGACCCAGTAGCACCATTATTGGGTCTGTATCCCAAAAAAGGACTCACATGTGCAAAAATGTTCATAGTACTCTTTTTGTGGTAGCAAATAATTATAAAATGAATAGATATCCATCATTTAGGGTATCCTTGAACAAGATGTGGTATATGAAGGTCATGGGATGTTATTGCTTTATAAAAATAAAAATGGTGAGTAATCTGATTTTAGAAAGGCCTGGAAAGATTTACATAATTTTATGATCAGTGAAACAAATAGAACTATGAATGCATTGTGCACAATAACAACAAGAATGTGACATGATCAACTATGAAAGACATGGTTTTTCTCTGCAGTTCATTGATCCAAAGCAGTCTACATCCAGAAAAAGAACGGAGACTGAATATGAATTAATAAATGTTATGTTTACTTCTTTTTTCTGTTTTTTAAAAATGTCTCTCATGGTTTTTCCCTTTTCCTCTGATGTTCTCTCCCAACATGTTCACAAAGCAATGTGTATTACAATAAATAAAGGTACTAGTTTATTTCAATCAATTTATGCAAAAAATGAGATTTCCATGCAATAATGTTTGAATATTATTCATTCAGAAGAAACAAATGTGCATATAAGGTAAATATATATATATATATATATGCATATATATATACTTATGTATGTATACATATATTAATATAATATGCTATTACATTATATCCAGACACATTTTAAGTATAAACAAACCCAGATAAATAGACACACATATATATATGCATATGAATTAATAAACATATCTATCTTTCTACCTATATCTATCTATCTACATCTATCTATAGAAAAAGAGATTTCAGATAGCAGGAATTTTCTTTATTGATCATAAAAGTGTACCCAAGTGTATTGTCATGATTTTAATTATGAAATATAAGAATGGTAGGAACTGTGTTGTTCTAAAGGCACTAATGTAATGAAATTTACAGCACCATAAGAATGATGTCAGAAGAAAACGATTGTGTTTGTTCAAGGAATATATTGACTATCTTTACTGGAAGGGTAGATTTAGGCAAATGGAAAAATTTTATTGTTAAATAAATAGTACAATTCAAGGTATGTAAAATACATGCCTTTTTAAATGGAAACATTGTTCTTGAATTTTACATTGTAAAATAGTCTATAAGTCCATAAGCTTACAACACAATATAATGATTTGTAGGACAAGTCTGTGAATGATTTGCTATCTACCATGTTTCTATCAATTAACTATTACAAAGTGAGCTATTATCTTTTCAGATTCAGTTAAGTCCAGTTAAGAAGATGTACATTTGATTTTTTTCTTATTAGAACCATGCATTGTGTAAGGAAAATGTCAGATTTTAAAAAGATAAAATTCATTTGATTGGAGGACTGATCATTCATCTTAATTATTTCTGACATCTCCAACATTATGTTGTCAGTTCCCCAAGATAAAAGAAACAAATGGGTTGGCTACCTTAAAAAATATTGAGAGTGACTAGCTATTACTGTATTCTGAAAAAAGTTAATAGCTGCATTTTATCTTGAAGAAAACAATAATCATAGAATCTACAAATCCAGTTGCAAGAAGCGTTATGTTATTTTGTTAGGTAACTATAGCTAATAGAAATATTATTTTTAATTAAAAGAAGTAGGGAATAGGTTATAAGCCAGTTGGGCAAACCCAGAATCAGGAATTAGTAGAAGTATTGGAATAACTTGATATCTTTTATAAATGATTTGCCCATATATTCTAACAAGTAGCTTTATTCATTTAAATTCTGTGACTTGAGCAAAAGGATTTCCATCAGGAGGAAATTATGCCTTTGAAGAAACAGAAATTGCAATTGCTAGATTATTGTCATACTTACACCTTGCTTGATAGCAGTGATGGCATGATTTGGGAGAAGAAAGGAAGAGCAGCATAGCAAACAATAAATGGGACTAATTGATTCTGGGTTCATAAATATTCAATGTTTTTATAGATGAATTGCATCTATTTAGTCTGCAGATGACCCTATATTTGGGCAAGATAATTATGGAAAGGAGTTACAAAGAGTTTACAAGAAAGGATCAGAACTTAAAGTGACTTCTGGTAAACTGGAGGAGTAAGAAACAAAGAATAATATGACCAATAAAAGTATCTGTGGGTTAATATCTCTAAGGAAGAAAAATAAGTTTCAGAGATAAATGTTAGGAGTCTACCTATTTTTAAGGACTAAAAAAATCATGACATCTAGGGCTCATAATAACTAAGAAACTAATTATGAGTCTAAAAATTAATCAGCATGATAGGAGATATCAATAGTCTTAACAACCTACAATATTTTATCCTATCTCCACAAAGATAATAAAAATGACAACTGCTTATATTTATGAAGTAATTGACAATTTCTAAAGATTAATTCAAATATCATCAACCCCATTCTGCAGAAGTGAATACTGAAATTCAGAGGATGAGTGGCTTGTGAAAAATCAGGAAATAAGACTTCAGATATAATCTCAAGCAAACATTTGATAGTAAAATAGCAAAGTAAGGAGAATATTGGCTAAAGAAGCAAAGAAATTAGATAAAATTCCACTTTGGGCTTATATTTGGGCATGCCATTTAACTTCCCTGGATCCTCATCTTTAAAATCTTATCTCATAAATATATTCACACTGATAGATTGTTGACTTATTCTTGAACTCTATTTCTTATGGGGATGTGAGTGTAGTTAGAAAGAGACAGAAGTAGATTTTAATGGGAAGGTTTTCTTTTTGTCAAATAAAAGTAGAAGAAAGGGAGAATGAGGAGTTTCCAAGACAAATACATAGCTTCCCAGACTATGACACAATTTTGACTATAGTAAATGCTAATCATAATAAATATATTAAGTGGATTCTTCTTCTTCCATGCATGGATCCTTAAAGCTCTGCTGATTGACACTTTCAACAAACACCATCTTGGAATCCTTTTATTTTTATTTTTTCTTTATAACTGAGTTATGATAGATGGTCACTGAAATATATTACATTTAAAAATTCTGATAATCTGTGATCCCATAATTTTTCAATCTTTTTTTTTTCTTTTGCCTTTAAGTATTACGTTTTAAGATGATTGATATTAATGATTCACCATTATTTTCGGGTCTTTCACATCCTTGATCTTTTGATATTCCCTAAAAGCTTTGGTAATTCTTATCATCTGATTTTTCTACTGTTACTTTTTAGTGGTGAAAGTTATGTCAGAAAGTCATAAAAATACCATCTGGGGTCTGCTATAAATTAATGCAATTGAAATTCATCTGAAACCTCACTACTCTTGGAAAACCATCTTATTCAACTCTGTATTAGAATTTATAGTTAATTTTGCTTCTTCACCAACCTTAATGTATTTATTAATAAATAATTGAGGCATGGGTTTTATTGCTGTCTTCTTTCTAGAATTTTCTTTCTTATGAATTACTACTTATTTCTGCCTCTAGTGTTATTTCTGCATTATAGATACTCTGTATTGTACCCACCTTAATGGAGTTGCATGGGCATTATTTTCTTTTCCTTTCCATTTTCAGTTATGAACCTTTTGATTAGATTCAGAATATGCCAGAAAAATACATACCCCCCATCCTTCTTACGTGTTTTCCAACTCTGTCCCGAATTCTGTCATTCCTCCTTATTAAACTGTGATTCAGATATGCAAATCCAGTTAGGCTTCATCTTCTTAACTAGCTGTACATTTTATAAATTAGCATTTCTCTTCTAAAACTTTTGTTTCCCATTGGCAACAGTGATAAAAATTTAACCTATGATTCTAAAATCTTTAGTTTCTTTTCTAGGACTTACTAAATTCAGAAATGCTTTTTGATTTCCCTTCACTATTGTTATCTATATCCATATGAATCAGAAGACATAGGAAGCAATCATATTATTTGATAAGTTGTGAAACATTCTCACAAATGTTATGAACTTTGCTTTTTATTCCACTGACTTTTCCTAGATATTCTCTTTCCTGATTTAAGCAGAGGCCTCCATTCTCTTTTAAAAAGAGCTCTTAAAGAGCATTATGGTAATTTGTTTCTTGGAGAATTTGGCTCCCTTTTCTTCTGAGAAGAACATCAGATATATTACATGGATCCATTTGCTCACTAGTCCATTGTAACCTCCAACTTTTTGAAAGAACACAGAAGTATTATACTGGTAAGTGTATGACAATCAGCTCTCTGAAGGGTGTCTATGTATATATGTGTGTGTGTTTGTGTGTGTCTGCATGGCAAAACTTTTAATTTAATTTTCATTATTAACATTTTATTGAAGCTATAGACTCAAACAAAACAGTAAATCTAACCTTAATTTGCATAATTTGCCAATTTCTGACATATAAAAGTTAACACTGAAAATTTAACCAATGACTCATTTAAGTCAAAAGGAGTTATCTTCATCACACCTCAATTTCTTTATAACCTTAGAAACTTGAACTCCACTTTTATCACCCCCTCTCCCTCCAAACTCTGATGGAAGATTATTTTAACTTTATCTGGTCTTCATGCTACTCCCCAAATTTCCTCATAAAAATCCCTGACCATGGTCTTTCTCTTCTTTCTAGCCCTCCTTCAGATAATATCTTTCACCTCTAGCATGAACAATCTTAGATGATATAGATTGTCTTAAATATACATTTACTTGGATCCCTAATGCTTATCACAATGTCAGATATACAATAGGTACCTTACTGATATTTTATCTATATGTTTATTTTTTGAGCCCACATTTTATTTTTAATTTTATTTTTAGGGAACACATCATCATTTTTGATGAAGAGTGCCAGACAATACAGAAAAACTTCTTGAATATTTTCTTCTTTCCTAGAAGAAATATTGCCCTTCATTTTATCAATGGATAGAAATTCCTTTGTTGTTAAATAAAGATAAAGAATGAGCACTCTGACAATCACTGCAAAAATCTCACTACTCTGCTTTTTTTCTGGAAAACAGATTCGGAGTATTTTGTCAATTCTTCATAGTAGCTGTAAATTCAATATGGATATTACAATATGTGATTCTGCTACTTAATATTTGTGTAATGCTATGTAAATTACTTCAACTCTATGGATCTCAATTCATTCATAGAGAAAATGGTAAATGTGATCTCTCAAGTCTAAGTCCTTTCCAGCTTTGTGTTTATAACATTATGAATAACATTGTAAGATGTCTATTGTTAAGACTTTCTTTTAATGGTATCCCAAATGACTGGAGCCTAAAACATCTGAGTAGTTCTTATTCAAATCAAATAAATGATACAAATGAAACTAAATACATAAAACCTCTTCTTTCTATTGGCTATTTGGTTTGATTTTTATGAAATAATTTTAAGAAGTGCTTATTTTCTATACAATGGTACACATAATACTAGACAGTAGAAAAAGTTGGAAAGATTATGAGGATAGTATATAATTTGGTTTTGAGGTTTTTATGCCCCACACATGGTCAAGTTTTGTAAGAATTTCACAAACCACTGAGAAAAAAGTAAATTCCTTTCGGGCTTCATTCAATTTTCTCCAAAGATCTATCATACCTAACTTTACTAACATTTCATTTACATCTTTATTTTTTCTTATTCATTTTATGGGTTGATTTATCTAGTTCTGAGAGAGCAAGGTTGAGATCCCTCACTAGTTTTGCTATTACTTGCATCTCTCCTAATTTCTTCCCTACGAATTTGAATGCTATACTATTTGATACATATATGCCTAGTATTGATATTGCTTCATTATGTATGGTGCCCTTTAGTGAAATATAGTTTCCTTCCTTATTTATTTGAATTAGATCTATCTTTACTTTTACTTGATCTGAGATCTGGATTGCTTCCCCTGCTTTTTTTTTTTAAACCAATTGAAGCATAATAAATTCTGCTCCAGCCCTTGCCTTCATTCTGTATGTATCACTATGATTTAAATGTGTTTCTTGTAAACAAGATAATGTAGTATTCTGACTTTTAATCCAGTCTGCTATCCGTTTCCCATTTCATATGAGAGTTCATCCCATTTTTTTGATTGATTGATTCTTGAAGTCTTATTGAGTTATTCACTTCCATTTGTTCAATTCTAATTTTTAGTGTATTATTTTCTTAAGTTACCTTTTTAGCTCCTTTTGTAATTGGCCAATTAATTTTTTTGTTCATTGCATTCTTTTTACATTTCACAAATTTTGTTTTTCAGTAGTATTTTCCATATCTCTTTTGTAGGGTATTATATGTTTTTTCCATTCCTTCTTGCAATGATCTTATTTTCCCCATTGTTCTTGTAACTTTCTAATAATATTCTTTATGCAGGGGTAGAGGCAAGATGGCAGAGAGGACATATGTTTCTTTCTGATCTTCTACTACTACCCTCATAATACATACTAAATTCAGCTTCTGAATTAGCTGGCAGAATCCAGGAATATTGGGAGTGTAACAAATTACCAGCAGAAGTTAATTTCAAAAATCTCCAGAAAAAGATTTATTTCAATTGGGCAGGGGAGGTATGCCAAGTGCAACAGCCCAAGCACAAACATTGAGTGCAGACAGCACAGACCTGGGGTGGTGTGGGCTCCATGGGGTGGTGCAGACTCTGTGTGGTAGAGAAACTATGGGGAGGAATATACAGCAGTGTTGGCTACTCTCCCCTGGCTGCAAGTCAGTAAATCAACAGAGAAGTTATTAAACATCCAGCACAAGCATAAATTGTAAATAGTGAACCCTGAAACTGCAGAATCCCACAGGATGTGGCCACACCCACCTAGCACCAGGATTGTGTCAGCACTAACTCAGGGCATCCTCAGCAGCTTCTAAAGGAAGCCAGTGCCTCTTGTGGAGGAAACTTGAACAACTTCCACTGCCCTAAGAGCAGACCTTAAGTTTTTTAAAGAATAAGTAAAAAAGAAAAGGGAACTATAACCTTAGATAGTTTTTTATCATGAAAGAGAAGAACAGATTTCAAGCACTGAAGAGAATAAAAGGAGATCATCTAAAGATGAATCCCCAAAGGGTGATATAAATTGTTCCCCATCACACAAAGCTCTCCTAAAAGAAACTAGAAAAGATCTTAAAAGAGAGCTGGGAGAAGAATGGGGAAAGGAAATAAGAACTTTACAAGAGGGTTTGGAAAAAGCAACAGAAATTATCTGAAGAAAATTCACTACAAAATAGTGAAATGGAAAAAGCATATAACTCAATAAAGATAGATTTGACAAAATGGAAAAAAGAAAATAACTCCCTGAAGAACAGAATTTGTGAAATGGAAAAAGAAAATCCTTAGAACAAAACAACTCATTTAAAAATTCAATTGGTAAAATACAAAAAGAAATAAAAAAAGCAAATGAAGAAAACAATTTATTAAAAATCAGAACTGAACAAATGGAAATGAATGACTCACTGAGACATCAAGAATTAATCAAGTAAAACAAAAAAAATGAAAAAAATATTTAAAAAATTGTAAAATATCTACTTTGGAAAAAAATTGACCTGGAAAATATTTCTAGGAGAGACAATCTAAGGATGATCAGACTTCCAGAAAACCGTGATGGAAAAAAAGAACTTAGACACTATTTTAAAAGAAATCATCAAAAAGAACTGCTTGAATATCATAGAATCAGAAGGTTAAAAAGCCAATTCAAAGAATTCAGCAAACACCTACTGAAAGAGAACCCAAAATTAAAACTTCAAGAAATATCATGGCTAAATTTCAGAACTATTAGAACAAGGGGAAATATTACAAACAGCCAAAAAAAACCCCAAATATTGAGGAACCATGATAAGGATCAGCCATAATCTAGCAGCTTCCACCTTAAGGGATTGAAGGGCCTGGAATCTGATATTTTAAAAGGATTGCAGTCGAGGAACTTGGAAGGCAGTCAAGAAAAAACTACCATTCCAAACTGAGCATTTTCTTTCAGATAAGAACATAGACATTCAATGAAACAGGTAAATTCCATTCCTTTCTGATGAAAAGACCAGAGCTAAACAAAAAAACAAACAAACAAACAAACAAAAAATTACCTCTAAATATAGAACTCAAGAGAAGCATAAAAACTTAAAAAGAAAAGAACTCTTGAGAATTGAATTTCTGTGATGGATATACATAGAAAATGCATGTATAATTTGATTTTACTGTTATATTAAAAAAAAAGAAACTAGAGGTGGAAAGGGATTGTACCAAAAAAGGGAAAAGGGAGGGAAAATGAAGATACTTTATACTATAACTTATTCTCCAACTGATGGGCAATTACTAAATTTCCAATTTCTGGCCAAGATGAAAAGGGCTGCCACAAACATTTTTGCACAGGTAGGTCCCTTTTCTTCCTTTAAGATCTCCTTGGGATATAGGCCCAATAGAAACACTGCTGGGTCAAAGGGTATACACAGTTTAATATCTTTTTGAGAATAGTTCCAAAATGCTCTAAAGATCCAGGATGGATCTGTTCATAGATGTAGTACTACCCCAGTTTTTCCACATTGCCTCCAACTTTTGGCATTATCTTTTCCTATCACTTTAATCATTATGAGAGGTGTGTAATAGTATCTCAGAGTTGTCTTAATTTGCATTTCTCTGATTAATAGTGATTTAAAGCACCTTTTCATACGACTGGAAAGGCTTTTATTCTTCATCTGAAAATTGTCTGTTCATATCCTTTGACCATTTATAAATTGGATTATTTTTAATAATTTTTGGATTCTTATAAATCTGAGTCAATTTTTTATATATTTTAGAAATGAGGCCTTTATCAGAACTCTTAAATGTAAAAATGATTTTCCAATTTATTTCTTCCTTTCTGATCTTGTCTGCATTAGTTTGGTCTGTACAAAAACTTTTTAATTTGATATAGTCAAAATTATGTATTTAATGTTCAATTATAAGTTCCAGTTCTTTGGACACAAATTTCTTCCTTCTCCACAGATCTGAGTGGTAAACTATCCTATGTTCTTTTAATGTGTTTAAAATATCACTATTTATGTCTAAATCATGAACCCATTTTGAGCATATCTTGGTATGTGGTGTTAGGTGTGGATCAAGGCCAAGAAACCCAAATTTTAAATACAAAAGTTTTTTTCATAAAAGTGTAATTGGAACACATTTAATGAAATAAATTAATATATTTAAGAATAAGGTGGGAGTACATGGAAGAAAAAATAATTTAAAAATAAGCACATATTTGAAAAAAATAAAGTGAAGTATATTTTTCTTATTTAATTTTTTTTTCTTTTTTTAACTTTATTAATACTTTTTATTTGCAAAACATATGTATGGGTAATTCCTAAATATTAACCCTTACAAAGCTTTCTGTTACAAATTTTTCTCCCCTACTCCCCACCCCTCCCCTAGATGGCAGGATATCCACTACATGATAATTATATTAGAATACTTAAGAAATCGAATATATGTATAGTTATTGCCACACATTATTTTTTGTGCAGGAGAAATCATATCTACAAGAAATAATAATCCAATAAAGGAAATACAATGCAAGCAAACCTCAATAGAGAACATGAAAATGTTATGTTGTGGTCCACATTTCACATCCCTCACTCCAGGTGTATATGGCTTTCTTCACTGAACAATTGGAATTGGTTTGAAGCATTTCATTGTTGAAGAGAGTCATGTCCCTTAGAACTGATCCTCATATAGTCTTGTTGTTGCTGTGTATAATGATCTCCTGATTCTGCTCATTTCACTCAAGGATCAGTTCATGCAAGTCCCTCCAGGCCTCTCTGAAATCGTCCTGCTGGTCGTTTCTTACATAGCAATAATATTCCATAACATTCATATACCATAATTTATTCAGCCACTCTCCAATTGATGGGCATCCTTTCAGTTTCCAATTTCTAGCCACTACAAAAAGGGCTGCCACAAACATCATTGCACATGTGGGGCCCTTACCTTCTTTTATGATTTCTTTGGGATATAAGCCCAATAGAAACATTTCTGGGTCAAAGGGTATGCATAGTTTGATAACTTTTTGAGCATAGCTCCAAATTGCTCTCCAGAATGGTTGGATCAATTCACAGCTCCACCAACAATGCATCACTGTCCTAGTCTTCCCACATCCCCTCCAACATTCATTGTTATCTTTTCCTGTCATTTTAGCCAATTTGACAGGTGTGTAGTGGGACCTCAGAGTTGTCTTAATTTGCATTTCTCTGATCAATAGTGATTTGGAGCATCTTTTCATATGATTATAAATAGTTTTAATTTCATCATCTGAAAATTGTCTGTTCATATCCTTTGACCATTTATCAATTGGAGAATGGCTTGAATTCTTATAAATATGAGACAATTCTCTATATATCTTAGAGATGAGACCTTTATCAGAACCCTTAAATATAAAGATGATTTCCCAATTTGATGGTTCCCTCCTAATCTTGTCTGCATTAGTTTTGTTTGTACAGAAACTTTTTAACTTAATATAATCAAAATTATCTATCTGGTGTTCAATTAAGAGTTCCAGATCTTCTTTGGACAAAATTTATTCCATCTCTACAGGTCTGAGAGGTAAACTACCCTATGTTCCTCTAATTTGGTTATAATATCACTCTTTATATCTAGATCATGAACCCATTTAGATCTTATCTTGGTGTGTGGTGTTAGGTGTGGGTCCAGCCGTAATTTCTTCCACACTATTTTCTAATTTTCCCAGCAGTTTTTGCTGAATACTGAGTACTTATCCCCAAAGCTGGGGTCTTTGAGTTTATCAAACACTAAATTGCTAACGTTATTACCTAGCTTGTTCTGATATCCTATCCTATGCCACTGATCAACTGCTCTATTTCTCAGCCAGTAACAAATGGTTTTCATGACCGCTGCTTTATAATATAGTTTTATATCTGGGACAGCAAGGCCACCTTTATCTGTCTTTTTTTTCATTAATTCCCTTGAAATTCTTGACCTTTTGTTCTTCCAAATGAACTTTGCTACTATTTTTTCTAGATCTGTAAAATAGTTTCTTGGGAGTTTGATTGTTATGGCACTAAATAAGTAAATTAGTTTGGGTAGTATTGTCATTTTGATTATATTCACTCGGCCTACCCATGAGCACTTAATGTTTTTCCAATTGACTAGGTCTGATTTTATTTGTGTGGAAAATGTTTTGTAGTTTAGTTCATATAGTTTCCGACATTTTCGTGGCAGATAGATTCCCAAATATTTTATTCTATCATCCGTTATTCTAAATGGAGTTTCTTTTTCTATCTCTTGCTATTGAACTTTATTGGTAATATATAAAAATATTGATGATTTATGTGGATTAATTTTGAATCCTGCAACTTTACTAAAGTTGTGAATTGTTTCTAGTAGTTTTTTAGTTGAATCTCTAGGGTTCTCTAAGTATACCATCATGTCATCTGCAAAGAGTGATAATTTGGTTTCTTCATTACCTATTCTAATTCCTTTTATCTCTTTTTCTTCTCTTA
>JAJPUD010020970.1:0-11627 GCA_023553655.1 Myrmecobius fasciatus | reverse complement strand
CTTTCCTTTTTCTGATCAAATCAACTAAACGCTTATCTATTTTTTTTGTTTTTTTCATAAAACCAACTCTTAGTTTTATTTATTAATTCAATAGTTTTCTTATTTTCACTTTTATTAATCTCACCTTTTATTTTCAGAATTTCCAATTTGTTATTTAATTGAGAATTTTTAATTTGCTC
The DNA here is from genome assembly GCA_023553655.1 of Myrmecobius fasciatus. Classification (NCBI taxonomy): domain Eukaryota; kingdom Metazoa; phylum Chordata; class Mammalia; order Dasyuromorphia; family Myrmecobiidae; genus Myrmecobius; species Myrmecobius fasciatus. Next base: position 11,448 of record JAJPUD010020970.1, on the reverse strand, counting down.
TTTTTCTAGTTTTTTTTTTTAATTGTAACCCTAATTCATTGATCTTCTCTTTCTCTATTTTATGCAAATAAGCATCTAAAGATATAAAGTTACCCCTTATAACCACTTTGGCCATATCCCACAAATTTTCGTATGTTGTCTCATTATTGTCATTCTCCTGGATGAAATTATTGATTGTGTCTATGATTTGCTCTTTCACCCATTCAATTCTTCAGGATTAGATTATTTAATTTCCAATTAACTTTTGGTCTATTTTCTCCTGGCCTTGTATGACATGTGAGTTTTATTGCATCATGATCTGAAAAGGATACATTTACTATTTCTGCTTTTCTGCATTTGATTTTGAGGTTTTTATGCCCTAACACATGATCAATTTTGGTATAAGTTCCATGAACCCCTGAGAAAAAAGTATACTTCCTTCTATCACCATTCAATTTCCTCCAGAGATCTGTCATACCTAACTTTTCTAACATTTTGTTTATCTCCCTAACTTCTTTCTTATTTATTTTGTGGTTTGATTTATCTAATTCTGAGAGAGCAAGGTTGAGATCCCCCACTAGTATAGTATTACTGTCTATTTCTCCTTGCATCTCTGTTGGTTTCTCCTCTAGGAATTTGGATGCTATACCACTTGGTGCATATATGTTTAGTATTGATACTGCTTCATTGTATATGGTACCCTTTAGTAAAATATAGTTTCCTTCCTTATCTCTTTTAATTAGATCTATTTTTGCTTTTACTTGATCTGAGATAAGGATTGCTACCCCTTCTTTTTTTGTTCACTTGAAGCATAAAAGATTCTGCTCCAGCCCTTTACCTTCACCCTGTATGCATCTCTATGTTTTAGATGTGTTTCTTGTAAACAACATATTGTAGGATTCAGGCTTTTAATCCAGTCTGCTATCTGTTTCCGTTTTATGGGAGAGTTCATCCCATTCACATTCACAGTTAAAATGACTATATCTGTATTTCCTGCCATCTTATTTACCCAAAGTTATATTTTTCTCTTCCCTTTCCCCTTACTCCCTTCCCCCCTCCCCAGTATTTTGTTTTTGGTGACCACCTCCCTCTAACAGTCCTCCCCCTTTAGAATCCTCCCTCTTTTTACACCTTTCCCCTAATCCTTCTATTAATTTATCCCTCTCTTTTCTTCCTTTCCCTCCTACTTCCCTATACAGAGGGCCAAGTTTTTCCCTGAAATCAAATGTGTCTGATAGGCTCTTTTAGACCCCAATCCAATGAGAGTAAGATTTACACGATACTTATCACCCTCCCTTCTTTCCTTCAATTATATTATATTTTCTAATGTCTCTTCATGAGACTTTGCCTTATTTTACCTCCTTTTTTTTTACTTTATTTTACCTCCTTTCCCCTCCTCCCCTTTTTTTACAGTATGATATACCTTCCACCTCTAATTTTTTTTCTATTATTATCAAAGCAAAATCAAATTATAAACCCATTCTTTAAGGATACCCTTAGTAGAGATATAGTTCTCGAGAGTTCTTTCCTTTTTACCTTTTTACGCTTCTCTAGAGTTCTGTGTTTAGAGGTCAAATTTTTTGTTCAGATCTGGTCTTTTCATTAGAAATAGGTGAAAATCTCCTGTATCATTGAATGACCATCTTCTTCCCTGGAAGATGATGCTCATTCTAGCTGGATAGCTTATTCTTGGCTGTAATCCAAGTTCTTTTGCCTTTCGGAATATCTGATTCCAGGCCCTTTGATCCTTCAATGTGGAAGCTGACAGATCCTGTGTAATTCTAATGACAGTTCCTCGGTATTTGAACTGTTTTTTTCTAGCATCTTTTAATATCTTTTCCTTGGTGCAATAGTCCTGAAATTTGGCCACGATATTCCTTGGGGTTTTAATTTGGGGGTCTCTTTCAGGAGGTGATCAGTGAATTCTTTCAAGGCAACTTTGCCTACTGATTCTGAAACATCAGGGCAATTCTCTTTCATGACTTCCTGGAAGATATCCTCAAGGTTCTTCTTTTCATCATGACTTTCAGGGAGTCTGATAATCCTTAGATTGTCTCTCCTGGATCTGTTTTCCAAGTCAGTTGTTTTTCCTAGGAGATATTTCATATTTTCTTCTATTTTTTCATGTTTTTTTTGTTTGACTGATTCTTGAAGTCTTATTGAGTCATTCATTTCGATTTGTTCAATTTTTATTTTTAAGGTATTATTTCCTTCAGTTATCTTTTGTAGCTCCTTTTGTAACTGGCCAATTGAATTTTTTGGTTCATTGCATTCTTTTTCCATTTTGCCAATCTTATTTTTCAGTGAATTGTTGTCTTTTTCCAATTCACTGATTTTGTTTTTCAGTGAATTGTTGTCTTTTTCCAATTCACTAATTTTGTTTTTCAGTGAATTGTTGTCTTTTTCCAATTCACCAGACCTATTTTCCAGTGAGTTAGCAACTTTTTCCAATTCATCAGACTTATTTTCTAGTTTTTCACACCTCTGTTGCAGGGCGATATTTCCTTCTTGCACTGCTCTCAATTTATTTCCCTAATCTTTTTCTAGCTCTCTTTTGAGATTCTTTATGCAATCTTCCAGGTAAGCCTTCTGAAAGGGAGACCAGCTTAAGTCCACCTTTGTGGCTTTATCTGGGATTGTTTTCAGAATCTCAGGATCTGGGGACTTCTCTAGTTTCTCTCCGTAAAAGCTGTCTATGGTGAGAGCTCTCTTCTTCTTCCTCATACTTTTGAGTTGAGATATCAGTCACCAGCAGGGAATCTGCAGCAGTTTTAATTTGCCCTGGGACAATTTGCCGAGTTGACTTCCGGTCTGGGGCTGATCTGGCTAGATCCGCACTAGGACCACACTTTCAGCTGCTCTCAATTCACCTTTTATCAAAGGTAGACCTGCCAAAGCACCTGCCTGCAAGCAGAGCAAAGTGGCCCAAGTGTTTCCCAGGGACTTCCTGGCAGCCTAAAATCTTCTGGTCCTCCCAGCCCCGGACTTGCACCTTGGCTGCGCTCTGGCGTCTGAGCACTGGGAGCTACTCGATCCCCTGCCCATCTAAAACTGACCTCAGAAGTTCTTTCAAAGTAGATATTTGATAGAAGTGCATTGTAGTCCAAGTGTTTGGTGGCGGCCTCACTCCAGAACCAGTTCGGAGGCTCAATTTGTCTGGGTCTGAGGGAAGGTCTCAGGAGCTCACAGAGAATGCTGTCTGCAGTTCGCCATCTTGGCTCCGCCCACCCCTCCTTATTTAATTTTAATAACACAATATCAATCTATTGTTTTTCTGTCTATCAAAAAGGGTAAAATGAAAAAATAAATAAACCAAAACATAAAGCAGATGAAAGTCTGAGGAACAAAAATAGAGAAAAGCACAATGTTGACATAAATGAAACTGACCACTTTGATCAGGCCAGGCCACTATTGCTAAAATAAAAAGGCTTTACTAACTGGTGAAGCAGAAAAAACCCGACATCCAAAAAGAGGACCTCAAATGAGTCAGAATCCAATAATAATTTTCATAGATTATAAATACCTTTATTGCCTTAGAAGCATATTGCAAGCTGAAACGAGGCAAACTTTTCAGTTGTTCAAAAGGGAGTGTAAAAAAGGAAAAAAAGAAAAGATAGAAAAAGGTATTCATACATATTTGATGTAATTAGGACTTTTTAAGATATTTATGACCAAATGCGTGGTAAAGGATAGGCATGTGATCAGCAATATTTCTTCTCCCAGCTGAATAAAATTAAAATATAATTTAGAAATATGTTATAAATTAAAGCAAAATACAACATAGCTAATTGTCAATTTGTGGCTTTAAAAATCTGCGTATAATCCACAAGAATCTGTTTCTAATTTAGTTTAATATTATTGTCTACCTTATTATGACCCTTCCTCATACTTCAGTTTCTATCTTTGATAATTATCATATAAGCTACTTAATAATTATTTTTGTAATAACTGTGAAGTAAGTATAGATGTCATTGTTCTCTACTTTAAAAACTGCATTTCTTTTTTCCTCCAATACAGGAGAATGAACAATAAAAATGAACAGAATAAATGAAGCTTTTGTCTCTTGTAGCTGCAGCATTCCTGGCCCTTTCTTATTTAATGAAGACACACTGAAACTATAGGAGTTTGGGTGGGGTACTCCTTTACAATAATAAATTCAGTTTTACTGAAGTTTAGTAGATTGTGACTCAAAGTTGTTATGGGTAAATGGAAATGATACATTTTATTTAAAAATTGGGGTAGAAGAGCAATATAAATAAAAAACACAATTTCCTATTAGAAAGCATATTTAAAAACAACTTGAAGGAAAGTCACTATGGTAAAAGTATATTATAATTCAACTGACCAGAAGAAAATAAATGATGAATTTCAGCAGCTTATAAAAAAGCTGGCAGAGACTCATAACATAGCAATGATGGAGGAATTTGATAATCCAGATAACCATTCTCACTGCTAAAACATAATATGAAAATTTCCTGACTTTTCTGATATATTCTTAAAGTAGAAAATAGGAAGAGAAGAAATAAATGGTTTGTGTTTTTAATAAATAATTTAAGTAAAATTATATAATCTTAGGGACAATTTATTTATTAAAGATTGAAATAGATTTATTGGAATTGATCCACAAATGAGTGAAAGACAGGATGATTGAATGATTGGTTTAAAAATGCTGACTTGAAAATATTATTAAATTATATCAATATCTACAAATTATTTTTCTAACTTTCTCAACTTTATATAAATGCATATTAGATATATATATGTATATATAAATATATATATATATATATGCAAGTTTTATGAAAATTGACTACTTTTATAGGGAGGATATTGCTGGTAAAAAAAAAAATTGGAGACAAACAAAAGCAGGCCTAGTAAATAATATATTGCAGAACACCTCTGACAGAAAGGTTAAAATATTGCACTGGATAACAAGGCATGGACAGACTTTATACCATTGAACAAAGCTTTCAAAATCAATATCAATTCTTGGCAGTCCAAGCCTATTATATTAAAAATAGAAGTTCATAATGATTGTAGGGAGTTAATTTAAAAGAGAAAAACTGTCATTCCTAATCTTTTTCCCTGTGTTTGTAAGATATAAGGGAATGGATAGATAGTAATAGAGCTATCTATATCTACATATACCCGTCCCTCAAACTCAAGTAATACATACACATATCTACACAGATATGTATATATGTGCATATATATGCATGATATTATGTTCATACTGTATTCTATTATATTTCTGTGTCTGTGTCTGTGTATACTGCTCATGTAAATGCCATAACTTTTTTTTCTTTTTTTTTTTAGCTCAAGTGCAATAAGCCAACCTTTTTTTTTCCCCCATTCATTTTCATTCCTCTAATGACCAATCATTCCTATGCTGCCTGGTTTCTTCAACCAGACTTGTGTTAGTCTAAAAATATTTCTTATGGAACTATAAGCATCTATTTCCTTTCATAGAAGAGACAATGGTTTCTTTTATACTAAGACCTACATTATCATATCAGATGACTTAGTGACTACTCAGTAGTCTTTTAAAAACAGCACTTACATTGTTTTAGAATTGATTCTTTTCACTTAATTTTGAGCCATAGAAAAAACAGAAGTTGAATGATTTGACTAGGGCCACAGAGCTTGTATATGTCTGAAGTAGGACTTGAATTCATAACTTTCTCATGTCAAGTCCAATTCTCTAACAGTTGTTCTCAGCAAGTACAATTCTAGCATTATTATCATTTTTCTACCCATGTTATGTTACCCTCCATGATCTAACACCTCATATTTTTTTCTTGAGTATATGATTAGGGGCAGCTAGAAAGTGCAGTGGATGGAGTGCTGGCCCTGAAATCAGGAGGACTTGAGTTCAAATTCAGCCTCAGATACTTAATACTTCCTAGCTGTGTGACCCTGAGCAAGTCAATTAACCCCAATTGCCTCGAAAAAAAACAGCATATTATTAAAAACAGCTTGATGACACAGTAGATTGAGCACCAGCCATGGAGTCAGGAGGACCTGAGCTAAAATCCAGCATAAAGTCTCAGAGACTTCACGCTTATTAACTGTTTGACTTTGAGAAAGTCACTTAGTACCAATTGCCTCACAAAAAATAAAAGTATATGTTTAAGATGATTCTATTCCAGGGAGCTAAGAAAACAGAGTAAACAATGAATTGATGTTATCCTCTCCATAAAAGAAGGAAAGGGCGTCACATGTGCAAGAATGTTTGTGGCAGCTCTTTTTGTAGTGGCTAGAAACTGGAAACTGAATGGATGCCCATCAATTGGAGAGTGGCTGAATAAATTATGGTATATGAATGTTATGGAATATTATTGTTCTGTGAGAAACGACCAGCAGGATGATTTCAGAGAGGCCTGGAGAAACTTGCATGAACTGATGATGAGTGAAACAAGCAGAACCAGAAGATCATTATTCACGGCAACAACAATACTATATGACAATCAATTCTGATGGACATGGCTCTTTTCAACAATGAAATGTTTCAAACCACTTCCAACTGTTCAGTGAAGAAAGCCATATACACCCAGAGAGAGGGATATGAAATGTGTACCACAACATATCATTTTCGTGCTCTCTATTGATGCTTGCTTGCATTTGTGTTTCCTTTCTCTGATTCTTCTTTCTTGTAGATACAATTTTTCCTGCACAAAAAAATGATGTGTGGAAATGTGTATACATATATTAGATTTATCAAGTGTTTTAACGTAATTAACATGTAGTGGATATCCTGCCATCTGGGGGAGGGATGGGGAGTAGGGGGGACAATTTTGTGATGGAAAGCTTTGTAAGGGTTAATGTTGAAGAATTACCCATGCATATGTTTTGCAAATAAAAAGTATTAATAAATAAATAAATAATTTTTAAAAAGATGTTATCCTCTCATGTTCACCTCTAGGTAACTATAAAATGACACCACAGGACATATCCCAAAATGGCAGAACTAGTAAAAGGAGAGAGGATGAAACTTTTTTTTTTTTTTTTTTTTTAGTTCAGGAAATTTGAAGGATCCACACGATGGGATCTTCTCATTCAGGGAAGGAGGGAAGAGTGTTGATGTCTAAGACAAGAAGCTCCCCAGCAAATCAGGAACAAGCCTCACTTTAGCAAATAAGTAGAGGATCCTGAGTCTCAGGTGGTAGAGCAGGTCAACACCAGTACTGTCCCTTACCATATGCCTTGACAAAGGAAGCCTATGGACTTCACCTCCCAAATAAGCACATGTTCCAGTACAGACCCAGGCAATTAGACTTTTGAAAAATATAGCACCCATTCTTATGAAAAATGCTAGAGATCTGAAGGAAAGGGGGAATATTCATTCATTAAAATATTAGCAGCAATTATCTAAAACTATCATCAAGCATTAATTATAATCAGAATAAGTTAGAAGAGTTCCCAATAAGATAAAGAGAGGCAAGAATGCCCATTATAATCATTATTATTCACTATGGAGTTAGAAATATTAGCTTTGGCAATAAGACAATAAAAAAAGAAATCAAATTTGGCAAAGAGGAAACAAACTATTCCTATTTGCAGATGGCTTGATAGTATACTTAGAGAATCCTATAGAATCAACTAAAATTTTACTTGAAATAATTAACATCTTCAGCAAAGTTGCAAGATATATGATAAACTTAAATATGCCATCATTTCTTTATATGACCAACAAAGCCTAATAGCAAAAGATAGAGAAGTTCCATTTAAAATAACTATACATAATATGAAATATTTGAGAGTCTAGCTGCCAAGACAAAGTTCAGAACCATATAGACATTATTACAAAACACTTTTTATACACATAAAGTCATGTAAACTATTGGCAATATATCATTTGCTCCTGGGTAGGCTGAACCAATATAATAAAAATGAAAATTCTCTCTGAGCTAATATACTTACTCTGTACCATACCAATCAAACCACCAAAAGAAATCTGATAGAACTAGAAATAAGTCACAACAAAATTCATCTAGAAAAATAAAAGGTCAAGAATATCTATGGATTTAATGAAAAAATACAAAGAACTGTGATCTAGCAATATCAAACCTCAAACAATATTATAAAGCAATAATCATCAAAACTATCTGGCATTAGCTAAGAAACAGAATGGTGGGTCAGTGGACTAAACTTGGCATCAAGGTTATATTATGCTATGTTAGGTTATATTAGATTACTTTAGTTTAAGTTAGGTTGTTATCCTTCACTCTTGAAGAAGACCAAAATTACTTCACTGTGTTAGAATTGAATTACATTTTGTCTGACTATTACTGAACAGACCAATATGAGTTCTGAATGCTCAGCCACAGTTTAGACAAAAATATTGGTGTGGCTTCTCTAAGTTTGCACATATCATGTTTCTTCTGAGCTAATTCAGATCTGCTTTGTTCATAGAACACAGTACTTTCCCTGATGAAAGTATGCCATTCTGGGCAGTCCTGTGCTAGTATCTCCTATGTCATATGATCAATTCTAAAATTCTTAAGAGAGACATTGAAAGTGTTCTTGTATCACTTTTTCTGACCACCTTGTGAATGTTTGGTCTATGTGACTACTTCCTTAAATAGTCTTTTTGGCAAGTATGCATTGGGCATTTGGATAATGTAACAAGGCCAATGGAGTTGTGCTCTCTGCAGTAGAATTGGAATACTTAACATTTTAATTTGAGAAAGGACCTCAGAGTCTATAATCTTATACAGCCACATAATTTTTAGAATCTTCCTAAGATAATTCAGATGGAAGTGATTCAGTTACCTGGCATGGTAGTGGTATACTAAGTTATTGGATGACAAAAATAATCTAATGGTTGATAAACCTAAAGACTTCACATTTTGTGACATATGACAAAATTTCTCCAAAAACTAAAAAAAAAAAAAAAAAAAAAAAAACAATAGGATACAAACCAGTTATGGATGAACAACTCATACTGTATACCAAGACAAGTTCAAATTGGGTGCATGATTAGATAAAAATGGGTAAAAATATCAAATTAGAAGAGGAGGTAACAGTCTACTTGTCAAACCTATGGGAATGGAAAAATTCATAATCAAATGAGGGACAGAAAGCATTACAAAATGCAAAATAGAAATTTTTTTATTACATTAAATTAAAAGGTTTTTATATAAACAAAATCAATGCAACCAAATTTAAGGGAAAGCAGAAAGCTAAAAAAAAACAATCTTTACATCAAGTTTCTCTAATAAAGGCTTCATTTCTTAAATTCAAACCATTACCCAGTTAATAAATGCCGCCATTGGAATAAATACAAAAAGAGATTTTTTTGGAGGGAAGGAAAGTTACCTATATGTACAAAACATATTCATGGCTACTCTTTTTCTCATGGAATAAATGGAAATTGAGGAGATGCCCATCAGTTGGGGAATAGGTCAATAAACCGTGATGTACATTCATTAATGAACATTATTGTTCTATAGGAAATGTAAAGCAGGCTGCTCTCAGGGGGAAAAAAACTTTGGAAAATATCCTTCATAAAGTTAAGCAAAGTGAAATATAATGTATACAAAGTGATAGCAATGCTCTGGGATGACAAGCTGTGAATGGCTTTGCTTTTTTTAGTAGTACAATCATCCACAATTACTCTGAAGGACTTATGATGAAAAATCCTAACCATAACCAGAGAAAGAACTGATTGTGTCTGAATACAAATTGAAGCTCTCTCTCTCTCTCTCTCTCTCTCTCTCTCTCTCTGTCTCTCTGTCTTTCTCTCTCAACTTAACTTATCTTGATTTTAATTTTTGTTGGGTTGGGAGATCATTTTTTTAATTAGAAGGTAAAAGAAATTGCATATGCAAAAATATATAAAGCAGCCTTATTTGGGGTAGCAAAATACTGAAAATTGAAGCAATGGTCATTAATTGAAGAATGGTTGAACAAGTTGTGGCATATAAATGTAATGGAATATTATTTTTTCAGTAAGAAATGATAAACAGGCATAAGAAATGATAAACATGGAAAAACTTTTGCAAACTGATGCAGAGTTAAATGAGCAGAACCAAGATAATATTGTACACAGTATCAGCAACAAGGTATAATGATCAATTATTATCTGTCATCAACAGGATGATCCAAGACAAGTACAAAAGGCTCAGCAAGGAAAATATTATTTTTGACCAGATAAAGAACTAGTGAAATTGGAATGCACATTGAAGCATAATTTTCTGCTTTAATATTTCTCTCTTTTTTTCTTTTGATCTGTCTCACAACTGTGACTTATATGGAACATTTTTACATGACTACATAAATAAACTATTAAACTGCTTACTAAATTCAGAAAAGGAAAGGGGAAGAAGAGAGTGAAGAAAAAAAAATTTTGAAATCTAAATATTTTTAAATGAATGTTAAAATGCTACTAAATAAGAAAATGAAAAAGTATATGCATAACTATGATTTTTGGGGGCTGGCTTGCTCACACTGATTTTTCCCAACCCTGGCAGGTCTAAGTTTATAGAATAGTAGTACCTCCACATTGCTTCTTTCAAATACTTTCAGTATCCTAGGGAATATGTTGTGTGAGAATACAATCTCCTTATTCACAATATAAGTCCTATTCATTTTTTATGCATCTCCATTTACACAAACCAGCTACGTACAATAATAAAAATTTTAGGTCTTCAACATAATCATAGCAATATAGCAAAAGTATCATATGTAGTACTCAAACATTAAAGCAAATACTATAATAGCCTACAATCCACATATAAGACACACTCTCCTTCCAGTTTAGTATTTTTCAGGGAGAATGTGGATATACTGATAGAAATTTTACAGAGAAATATATAAGAAGAACATTGCATATTCATGAAAATTCACAACTCTGGATGGAAAGATAGTTGACATTTTTTTGTTTGTTTCAAAAACAGTTTCATTCAGTTACAAATGCCAATATAAAATCTTTTCCTCTTATAATTGCTTCTCTCTCTCTGTCTGTCTCTTTCAAACACATACACACAAATACACTTATACACACACAGACTTTTAAGAAGATAGGAAACCCTTCACTATAGATTTGCATTACAAGTGTGGCAGTTTTTGGCTGTCACTTTCTCAGATTGGTGGATCAGTAGAGGAGTCCTCTTGCTTGATCACCATTTTTTTCTGATATATTTTCATTATTTTTTTATTATATTGTGGGCCTATGTCAAAACAAACACATATACATTAAAACCATGTGGTATTAATGATATTAAATTTTGAATTATACATACAATTCCATGCAGTCAATGAGCAACTGCAAATAAAAGATTTTTCAAAATAAGAAAATATGCAAGACTGATATAAAGCATTAGATGGCAGTTTTCCTAAATTATATTAAGAAATATATTAATGGTTTAAAAATACTAGTTAATAACTTTTAAAATGTCTAAGTTTACAATGTTTATACTTCTGAAGTTATTAATGATTAAAATTTCCTCAGACATTTGAAACATATAG
>JAJPUD010020969.1:0-23807 GCA_023553655.1 Myrmecobius fasciatus | reverse complement strand
ATATATCTAACAAAAATTAAAGAAATTCAATGCATTATTTGAAATCAAAATGTGTGAATAGTCTATATCTCTTGAGAAACATCTTTACCGTAGTTCTAGTTACCTTTCCAATCCAATTTTCTCATATCCACCATCCACAGCCATTAAATCCTCATAATATGCCATATTATTTCTCTCTTTATTCCAAGAACTTTGAAGGAAAAAAGAGATTTTGATAAATGAACATGGGGGAAGGTATATTTCAGTGATCTGAGATGACCTGGCATGGGATATGACCTTTGTGAATATATGGAGGTAGAAGAAAGTATATCCAGTTTAGATAACAACTAGAAATTAGATTTGACTAGAACATGAAGTGCATTAAAGGGAGTAAAGTGAAATTAAGTTTTGAAGGTAAATTGGATCCAGATGTAGATAACATTAAATGTCAGCACAAGAAGATTGTATTTTATCCACTTGATAACATAAAACTACTGAAGGTTTTTAGTTGCTTGATACTTAGCAGGGAGTGACATGAAAAGGCCTATATAAGTGGAGAGCAAGGAATATATGTAATAGGAATTTGGAAGGTAAAATTGACAGGAAAAGTGACTGATTAGCTACAAGAGGTGAGCACCAAAGTTGACAAATTTTGATCCAAAGTGAAAGGGGAGAATGTGACCTTAATAAAAAAAAATAAGGAAATGTTCTCCATAGGCATATTTAGGGAAGAAGAACAATTAACAATGTATAATGCTGCAGAGAGGTGAAGGACTAAAGATGGAGAAAAAGCCCTTGGATTTAGTGATTAAGACATTATTGGTGATTATTAAGAAAACAATTTCAGTAAAAGAGAGAAGTCATTGCTAAATTACTTGATGTTGAGGAAGAAATAGTTGGCAAGATTGAGAAGGAAAGTAGTGTGAACTATTTTTACTAAATGTTTAACATTTAGAGGTAAATCTGGGCAACAGATAGAGTATAAGCAGGTGATACTTATTGAGAATATAAAATACTGGCCTAGTTTTTCTTTAAATTTCCATTTTAACTGATATTTAAAAAGTCCATTTTTTAAACTTGATGTAGAAAATAGCATTCCAGCACCACCTACCACATTTCATAGAAACTGCATTAAATAGGAATAAATTTCAGAACACCAAGGATATAATATTATCTATCTCTCTACATGGATATAATTACTATGTATTTATCCCTATGACCAAAGTTCATAATATGAAGTATATTCCCACATTGATTCACTGATTCAATATGGTATAAATATGAATTATGTATAATACAATGTACAAAATAGGAAACATGATACTTATCCCCAAGGAACTTACAATATAGATATTATTTACAGAACATGTATTTTCACTTGAGTTGACTATAAATTAATGTACTATATAAAAATTCCTGTTTGTGCTGAAAACCATCATAACATTGCCGATGTCTTCCTCTGGGAAGAAATCAAAATGGGCTATTAAGACTCAATTCTTTATTTCTATATTGTAGGTTGGGATATGATTATTATAATAGTACAAATTTCAGGAACAGGGTTCCAAAGTGGGCTGTTTCTATTTTCAGCTAAGTTGTCTAACAATTGTTTGGTTCTTCCCCTCCTCTCTCCCTCCTTTTCCTTCTCTTTCTCTCCCTTCTCATTTTCCCTCTCCCTCTCTCCCTCTCTATCTCTTTCTTCTTCTCCCTTCCCTCTGTCCCTTTGTCCTCTGTCCCTTCTCCCTCCGGCTCTCTCTCTCTGTCTCTCTCTGTCTCTCTCTGTCTCTCTGTCTCTCTGTCTGTCTGTCTCTCTCTCTCTCTCTCTTACTCTCTCTCTCTCTCTCTGTCTCTGTCTCTCTGTCTCTCTCTCTCTATCTCTCTCTCTGTCTCTCTCTGTCTCTCTCTCTGTCTCTCTCTGTCACTCACATTCATACTCTCTCCTCCTTCCCTTCCCTTATGTTCCCTTCTACTTTCCTTTTAATCTTTTCTAGAATTCTGATGGTTAATAACTATGATATGTTTTCTTTCAAGAGAGTTCAAGAAAACAGACAGAAAGGATCAACGTAGGAACAAGAAAAACAGAGCAGGTGAGAGGTTGAGAATTCAACAAATCAATTGGAGAGTCAGGTACAATTACATTCTCTTTTTTTGGATTAATTTATTTTAATACACATTGTTTTATGAATCATGTTGGGAGATAAAAATGAGAACAAAAGGGAAAAAACATGGGAGATTTAAAAAAACAGAAAAAAAGAAGAGAACATAGCATGTATTGATTTACATTCAGTCTCCTTAGTTCTTTTTCTGAATACAATTAGCATTTTCTATCTAAAGTCTATTGGGATTGCTTTGGATCACTGAATCACTGAGAAGAACTAAGTCTTTCATAGTTGAGATTGCACATTCTTACTGTTACTGTGTATAAAGTATTCCTGGTTCTGCTTGTTTCTCTCAGTATCAGTTCATGTAAATCATTCCAGATCTTTCCCAAACCAACTTGTTCATCATTTTTTATAGAACAATAATGTCACATTATCTTCATATACCACAGTTTATTCAGCCATTTCCCAACTGATGAACATCTACTCATTTTCAAATTCTTTGTTACCACAAAAAAGAGCTGCTATACACATATTTGCATATGTGAGTCCTTTTCTATCTATAATTTCCTAGGGCTACAGACCCAATAGTGGAAGGGTATGCACAGTTTTATAGTCCTTTGGACATAGTTCCAAATTGTTCTCCAGAAGGGTTGAATCAGTTCACAACTCCACCAGTAATGTACTAGTGTTCCAGTTTTCCCACATCCCCTCCAACATTTATCATGATCTTTTCTTGTCATCTTAGCCAATCTGAGATGTGTGAGGTAGTACCTCAGAGTTGTTTTAATTGTCATTTCTTTAATCAGTAGTGATTTAGAGCATTTTTTCATATGACTATAAATGGCTTTGATTTCATCATCTGAAAATGTACAATTACATTTTTAGGGAGAAACTAAAAACAGAAGAGTGGATTAAAAATTTTATAAATGAAAATTTAACATGTTTGTCTCATTATATTGACACCATTGTAAAATTTCCTATTTTTTTTTTACTACTAAGGATACCTATATGAGACACCTGCAGGGAATTTAAACTAAGAATGGCTTCTTCTGTGTCCATGAGTTTCAAGCAGTATGTTTTCATTGTGCTAATTTAGTTCAACTGGAATTGTGGAACATGGGAGCTTTAATTCTTATTATCATGCTATGAATAGATATGTGGTCTGTGCTCATGGCTATGAAGCTCAAACTATGTGCTGCTTCAGATGATATATGAAGAAATAGTCTTTATTATTGACAGTTATACATCTAATCTTAAGACATTTCATCATTTTGTGAGATGTTTCTTTAATAATAAAATTAATGAGCTAGGCCAAAGTGTATCGTCTGTCTCTAAGAGTTACTTCAGATCTGAAATTATTCCAATATAAAGGCCCTCTCACCAGGACCAGTTATTTAAATCAATTTCTATGTATCCCTCTTAAGTGTTTCACTATGTTAACATAAATCTTTGTTAAAGGTATTTTTAGAGTTTCCACATTACCACTACGGTACAATAAAGCTCTATAGACTGGCATATCTGGATCACCACAATCTGACTCAAGCTTATCATTATAGACTTGTTTTGCTCTATATTTCAGCCAAAATGGGCTTTCTAGATCAGGACTTCTTAATTTTTTTTCCATTCAAGGCCTCATTTCAGTTGAGAAGTTTTTATGAGATCCATGATATATAGGTATATAAAATAGGTATACAAATCAAACATTTATTGATAATAAATTATAATTTCACAATACTTACATTCTATTACCATATCCTATAGGGATTTTAAAACACAGTTTAAGAAGCTGTAGTTGACTACCCTAATTATGAATCTTTCTATCTTCATGAATCCCATCATGTCTGATGAAATACTTTTCATTATTCATGGCCTAGTTTAAATGTCTACCATCCTTAGAGTATTTTACCTGCATCTTTCTTTTATCTTTTTCATATTCTGCCTTAGATCATATTTATCATATGTTCTCTTAATAGATTATGAATTTATTGAGGTGAGTAATTACTTTCATTAAACTTCTTAGGAAAATAAAATCAATAGTGATCATATTTTATATCAGAACATGTATCTTTGTCCTTTTTTCTTCCTTCTAAAACTTCCCAATAAGAAGTTACAACCTCTTCCATGATGGCACTCAGTTGAGAACAGAAATTTAAAGGATTTTGTAAGTCAATTAATAAAGAATGTTTCTCTTTCTCTCTCTCTCTCTCTCTCTCTCTCTCTCTCTCTCTCTCTCTCTTTCTCTGTCTCTCTGTCTCTGTCTCTATCTCTCTGTCTTTCTGTCTCTGTCTTTCTGTCTGTCTGTCTCTCATATTGCATCTGTTTATGAATACTTATCACACTGGGGTATAAGTCCTTCTATAAAGTGATAGGATGACATAGAATTGGGTTCCTCAGCCAATGGATAAATGAATGGAAGGCAAAGCTACAATGAGGCAGATTTCCCTCTCCATACCTCTGCCCATGTCATAACCTTCTCTGCTCAAGTTTCAAGGAATGCTAATAGTAAACCAGATTCAGAGTCATCAGACCTAAGTTTAAGTGTTAACTCTGTCACTTGTTAATTATATGATACTCATCTGCAAAATGAAGGTATTTCTTATATTATCTTATATCTAATAATTGAATGTATTTAAATATATCTAATAACCTAATAAAATCTTTAATATCTAATAGTATTTACAATATTATCATGAGGATATATGTGAATAATTTAGACTGATTCCTCTATTTTAAAGATGAAAGTGAAGACTAGAATAGCAAAGATACTTGTCTAAGATCATATAGTGAGTTAGTGATAGAGTTGGTCTCTTAGCTTCAATATCCAATGCCCACTAGACCAGAACTGCTTCTTTTGTCCAAAGGCACACAGTAAGTCAGTAATGGATTTCAGCAGCAGCAGCTTTATTACCATCACAAATCTCAACATCAAACAATCTCTCTACATAAGAATGGGGTCCCCTAGCATAAAATGATGATTTAGTTAAAACATTAATGATTTATATGCCTAGTACATACTGTATGTTTGGAAGGAACAAATCTCTATGTGCTCAGTATTCTCTTTGTTCAGAAGGACTATATAAAAAGGATGAAGAACAATGCACAACCTGAAGAGACTGGCTCTTAATGTTAGATATAAAAAATAATGCTGTTCTCAATGTTTCCCAATCTTTCTCTTGCTCTATTCATACATTTTATGCTACTTTATAATGTGTGATCCTTGGAGATCAAATAACAGCAATGTTTATATTTTTGAAGTATTCTATTTTTTAAGAATATCAGGCTTATTATCATGATTAATATTACTCTAATTTCTTCTATTACATTTAGGGAGGTCTGACCATAAGCAAAAGTTTAAGAATGTTTAAGAATGTCCTTAAGAAATAATTTGTATTTATGTAGCACTTTAAGATTTAATAAACAATGTTTTTAACTGGATGAAGTGATATTGTGTAAGATTAATTCTCCCCATATTACAGATTAGAAAACTGAAGCACAGAGACTAAAGTTCTACAAGTGACTTGCTAAAGCTGAAACGTAAAAAAAATGATCACAGATATAAGCTGTAAAGAATTTTAGAGACCTTTTTTGACTCCTTCATTTATCATTTGAAGTACCTGAAATACAGAAATGTTTAATGATTTGCTCAAAGTCATACAGAAAGTTATATGGAATAAGAGCCCAGGTTCCCTAAATATTTTGTCCTTTATTCTGTTCTATACTGCTTTTCCCTCAGCTTTAGAGTCCATGTTTTGAACTCTTTTTACAACATAATGCTGCCTTACTTCACTTCTACTTTAGTTTCTTATATTATATATTTTAATTAGGTTTTAGCTGATAGTAAATACGCCAATCAAACTTTCTTAAAATATACTGCCACTGTCACATATTTCATAGACAAACAGCATTATTTGAATTTTTTCCATTATTGTTTTTCATCATGACATATAGGAAAGAGGGAAAATATATATGTATTATATATATATATATGTGATATATGCATATATAACATATGTATTATGTGCATATATAAAGTAATAAGAGGAAAAGCATTATTTTTTGAAAGAAAAGGCCTGATATAATCTTTGATTAATATTTTAAAGGTCATCTCTCATAAATATATGTTCAAATACTAGTTTTCATAGCTTTTCATATATTGGCTCATTTAATGAAGCTGTGTGCCATAATTTTTAATGAGATAAAAGTTACCTACATTCCTGCCTTGCCCCAAAGCTATGTCAAATATAATATTTATCTTACATAAATTAATAGCTTGAAAAAGATATGGCGTTCTATTCAACATATGGCAAGTATTAGCATGCTTAATGCATTTATGTGCAAACAAAAGGTCAGATGATTTCAAATGACAATGCTGTATTTTCATTCACTTCTGCAGTAGTTCCTTCCTCCCTTCATAAGTATTATTACATACAATAGTTTAAAAGCAGTGGGAGCTTCTAGAAAACTCAATCTACGTAGTCTAGAGAAATTCAAATAATCTTTTAGCTGCTAGAAGAACTAAATGAAAATTTTCTTTTCACTTAATGTATAATGTTCGCCTGATGTTCTTGTGCCTCAGGGTTCATCAAATTGGAAGCTATTATATAAATTCTATGAACAAAAACACTTTGAAAACCCAGAATATATGTAACTAATTAACAGTAATAATAGAACATGGCTTAACACTTGAAGTGATTTTCTTTGATCAGATAGTTCATGTTTTCCTTTGTCTTTTTAAAAAATAATATCAATGAAATTTTTATTTAAAAGGGAATAAAGGTACTATAAAGCAGAATTTGAAAGGCAGTCAAGACTATTATATATCAGGTCAAAGCTGCATTTGTCAAATGTGAGCTATCTATGACAACTGTAAAACATTGGTTGACATTTCTGTAACACAATTCTTCATAGAACTCAACACTAAGGCACTCAGCTTCATGCATTATCAAAGGTATGGTACAATGGACATTTCATTTCCTGATTAAGTAATTTATAATTCTGCTTTTAAAAGGGACAAGTTCTAGCTTAGCTCTGATTAAAGAATGCTTAGAACAAAGTAGATTCAATCCTGGTAACATGGATCCATTTTCTATTTGATCACAATTCAAAAGATGATAGCTGCATATGAATGGGTAAATTTATAGGCTCTCACAATCAGGTTCTTAGTACTTATAAGGACTCTCAAAGACCATAGTATCCATATCAAGTGATCAGTCAGCCTCTATTTGAAGAGCTCTCAAAGAAAGGGAATCTAGTCCCTTCCAAGGCAGCCCATACCTCTCTGTCTGTCTCTGTCTCTGTCTCTGTCTCTCTCTCCCCCCTTCCTCCCTTCCCTCCCTCTTCTTTTTATCGCATCTTTGTCTCTCACTTTTCCTTATATTTTCAAATATTTCTGTAATTGTCTCACATTATTCCTATTTCTACCTCTTAGGACTAAGAAAAACATTTTAAAATTACTAATTACTTTTCCACTTGTTAAACTTTTATTAAAGTGGTTTAAGACTTTTGGGACATCTTATGCTTGATGGCAACTATCGCACTTCTGATATCTTCTCTGCTATTTTGAGTATAACTGCTCAAATGACTCCCCATACAATATGATCTTAAGACATTTCACCATTCTGGTGATCTACTCTCAATCTTTTTAACACCCCTCCTGAAATATGATATTCAGGACTGAATAATATATTCTAGAGAGGATGTAACCTGGTATTGTAAGTCAGAGAAACCTCCTACATTATTGCAAACAAGTGGAGTAATCAAGTTTTTTCTTGTAAAGATTTCCAGTAATGGGGAATCCATTATCTCCTGTGGCAATCTATTGTATTTTATGATACTTGTCAGAACATTTTGATTTATATCAATATAAAATCTGACCCATTTCTCCTTAGATGTGCCTCTTTGAGACCAAGGAAAGTAGGCCTGGTGCTCCTCCCATTCCACATTCCTTTTGTGCTAGACAAAATTCATTAATGCAGTGTATGGTGATGCTAACTTATATGATATCTCACACTGTTGACTCTTACTGAGTTTACAACTCATCTAGATACCTAGATCTTTTTTACACAAATTACATAAAAGATAGACAAATTCCAATAGTTAAGGAGTTTGTAGTAGAATTTTCTTAAGTTGGCAGACTACTATTATTTCATCTTTCATCATCTGAAAATATAATACAAATACAATTACTCATTTCCATCTATCTGGAATAATACAGTTTGATAGCAACAGTCATGCTGTTTGAAAATCCTAAAATCTCACTTTCTGAAAATATTTTGATATATGATTTCTCACCTTTACATTTGTCCTTTTTTCTTACATACATACACATATTTTATCCAAGCCATCCTAAAGAAGCTAAAGAAGAAAAATGGAATAAGCAAGCAAGAAATCAATAATTATTGAGTGCCCATAATGTGCCTGGTATTATGTAAATTATTGGGAACAGAAATATAAAATTCTGATAGCCACTTTCCTTAAGGAACTTGTGTTCCACTTCAGGGATACAGATTGACAGATAATAAATATAAAATAGAGGGAAAAAAACAAACACATCAGGCTGTGAAGTGTGGAGGGAAAATCAGAAATGGCCTCTTTTAGGAGATGGCAGTTGTGTCTTTAAAAGAGATAGTTAGCAGAAGGGAGAAGGTAGATTATTCCAATCATGGGAAAGAACCTTTGAATAGGCACAGGGGGTGAGAGATGAAATGTCATGCACAGGGTTTACTAAGAAAACCACTTTGTCTAAAGAGGACTAAAGTACAATCAGTGTAGGATAAAGGCTGGAAACAAGTTATTAAGAGATTAAATGTCAAGAGAAGAGTTTCTATTTTCTCAAAAAGCAACATGAAACCCCTAAAGTTTCTTGAGTAGAGGATAACAAGACGAGCTTTATTAATTACAATTTGTTAACTGTTTGAAGAAGCTGTGAACCAGAATGAGAAAAACATCATGCCATCAACAGAGATTGAGAAGTTAATAAGGGAAAATTGTTTGGCCAGGAAGATAAGTTATTCTTGGATATGTTGAGGTAGAGATGCCGGTGAAACTTCCAGTTGGAGGTATCTAGCAAACCTTTGGGATTCAGGATTGGAGCTCCAGATAAAATTTAAGCATATAGTTGTGGGAGGAATCTGCAAAGAGGTGATAGCTGAATCTATCAAGTGGATGAGATTATGAGAGAAAAAAAATGTCAAGAAAAGTCAAAAAATATTTGTTGAGTTCTTAGTATGTTCCAGGCCCAATGTTTAGAGTGGAGCATTTAGGCAAGAGTCAAGATATAGAGTAGAGAAGATGAGGGATGGACAGTAACAGAATTCTGTTTTCTATTTCTTTTTAAATTTAAATATCACTCCATTATGATTGTTTCTTTTTTTATTCTACTTTTTCCTACTCTGTTACTCAAGCTAATTATGTAGTAGAACAATTCCCCTAACTTAACTAAGTGAATAGTTTACTCTAAAATAAAAGGTTAATCTATCCATTCATTTTTTTCAACAAGCATTCAAAGAACATCTATTATGATGTATTAATGTAAAAAGAAAAGTTCACTTTTTCTCGATATAAACATTCATATTTTGAATTCATTCTCTACATTATCACTCTTTGGTTCAGTCATTTAAATATCCTTAGTTTTAAATGAGTTCTTGAATAAGAAATAGACAACAAAATTAGTGTTGGCTTTTGGCTTTTTCAAATTTAAGTAGTTGTCCCTTGACAATATTTAGTATATGCAATCTTTCTTTTTCTTTTTGCTACAATTGCTATTAAGAAATCATGAGAACTTATCCTTTTCTTATTTAATACTGACATCTCCAATGAATGCAAATGAATATTAGTTATGAGCCTATAGTGGAAAAATTGTAATTTAGGACTCAAACATGAGAAATATTCCCAGAAAGAATGTTTTAGCATAGTAAAGATATATTTAAATTATATTAATTTGTTAACATTAGTCCCAATTTTAGTGGACTAATGTTAACAAATTATTACAACCTCTTTAAGTAATACATCTCTTTAAGTAAATGTTAAGGCTAAAAATAGTGCATTTTGTATAAATACTAGTTTCATAATATTATTTTTCTCACAAAAAAATGGAAGAAACTACTCAAATAGATTATCTACCAATTAGTTCCTAAAGTTCTCCAGTGGCATCACTCTTAAAGACAAAAAAAGTAAAAAGATGGTAAAAGCTAAGGAGATATTGGCCAACATCTAAGATGTACTTTTAAAACTATAAATTTATTATACTACTTAATGAAATGTAGGGGAAAAAACCAAAACTATAGAGTGTAAAAAAAGACATTTCTGCTTGATTCCTCCACATTTGTCTCCAAGCTGACATATATGGACTAATTTAATAGAAGGTTAGATCAGGAGCAAATATCATGATAATTACAATGAAAAAATTGTAAAGTAGGGCTGAACATTATCTTTCTTTTTCATTTATATAGATAATAACTTAATGCACTAGGTTTTTCTTTTTTTTTCTTAAGTGACTCATTTTAGAGGCAGGAAAAATATTGCCCATGTTATTTTGAAAAACATGCCATAGAATTTCTTTTTTTTAATTAAAGCTTTTTATTTACAAAATATAAGCATGGCTAATTTTTCAACATTGACCCTTGCAAAGCTTTCTGTTACAAATTTTTTCCTCCTACCTCCCACCCCCTCCCCTAGATGGCAGGAAGTCTAGTGCATGTTAATTATGTTAAAATACTTGACAAATCAAATATGCGTATACATATTTGTACAATTATCTTGCTGTACAAGAAAAATCAGATCTACAAGAAAAAAAATCTGAGAAGGGAAGCATAATGCAAGCAAACATCAATAGAGAGCATGAAAATGTTATGTTGTGGTCCACATTTCATAACCCTCTCTCTGGATGTATATGACTATCTTCATCACTGAACAATAGGAATTGGTTTGAATCACATCATTGTTGAAGAGAACCAAGTCCTTCAGAATTGATCATCTATATAGTCTTGTTGCTGTGTATAATGTTCTCCTGGTTCTGCTGATTTCACTCAGCATCAGTTTGTGCAAATCTCTCCAGGCCTCTCTGAAATCATCTTATTGGTTGTTTCTTACAGAACAATAACATTCCATGACATTCATATACCATAATTTATTCAGCCACTCTCCAATTGATGGGCATCCATTCAGTTTCCAGTTTCTAGCCACTACAAAAAGGGCTGCCACATGCCATAGAATTTCTGCAGATTGGGAAGTTTCATGCTGTGACACATAGCAAATACCCATTAGAGAAAGCCTTCAATAAATATCAGTAAGCCTGGGAGCTATGGTGAACTCAAACCACCTATGTACAGTTGAATAGATGAATGCATATGTATTTATTTAATGCAAGGTGAAGTCATATTGAATTCCATTTTATCAATCAGCATGCATTTATTAAGAGCCTACTATGCATCAGGCTCTGCCTAGATGCTAGGATACAAATACAAACACAAATGCAAAGAAAAAGAAACAAGCAGGGAGACAAGTATATAGAAAAGAAACCATGGTTGCATTGATAAAGGAAATTCTCATATGAACAAACTTCTTTGAGCCACACAGGTGAATACCTTCTACACAAATCACTGTTTTAGGGAGTTGCCTTAAACTAATGCACTGAGAAGAGAAATGGTCTACCCAGTGTCAAGCAAATAATATGTCTGAGAAGTGGAATTTGAACTCAACTCAGGTCTTCCTAATTCCAAAAGAAATTCTGTATCTTCTACACTATACTGCTTTTCAGTGTATACCTAACACACATACACACACACACACACACACATATACACACACAATTTTTATAGCATTTGAAGATTTGCAAAGTGCTTGGCAAATAATTTATTTTTGGAATATAGGTACTGTCTCCACTTTACAGGTAAGGAAACTGAGGCAGTCAGAAGTTGTGACTTACCTACGCTTTCACAGCTAGGGATCTAAGGCTAAATTTTCTTCCTGACTCCAGAACTAACTATTGATCCACTGTGTTCCATGGTTTCCCATTTTAAAAGCAAATTAATATAATGGTTAATAAGTTCAGGGGATTAGTGAGAAAGTATACTATAAATTAAGATGATAAGGTAAGGCAGGAGGTAGCACTTTAGATTAGTCCTAAAGGAAGAGAAGGATTCTATTAAGTGAAGGGAAGACAAAACCATGTCCTAAGCATGAAAGATAGTGCAAAGTTAAAAAAAAAAAAACAAACAGATGATGGAGTGCTATGTGTGAGGGGCAGAGACAAGGACAGATTGGCTGCATTACACAGTAAAGGGCAGGAAATAATAAACATGTAGCTCCAAAGGTAGGCAAGGGTAAGGATACAAAACTAAAAATAATATAAACTAATAAGAGTCCCTATAATTAATTGCATAAGGGACTAATGGTGGGACCTACACTTTTGGGAAGTCATTTTTATGACCCTGTGGAAGATGGATTCTGGATTGGGGAGAATTGGTGACAGGAAGACCAAAAGAGACTGTTGCAATGATATAGGCACAAGGTGATGGGGACCAAAATTAAGGTGGTCTAAGTAAGTAGAGAAGTTATATTCAAGATGTGTCATGGAAGCAAAAAGGTCAAGATTTGGAAACTGTTTGGATATAATGAATACGGGAAAATGAGGAACAGGAAACCTGGGAATGAGGTTTTGGACCTGAGATATTGGAAGAATGGCAGTGTCTTCCAAAGAAATAGGGATGTTTGGTGGAGGGGTGAGTTTTAAGGAAAAGATAATCACTTCTATTTTGGATATGTTGAATGTAAGACATTTCTGGGACATCTAGTTTGTAATTTACAATAAGCAATTGGTTCAAGGAAGAAACTAGGGCTGGTTATAAGATCTGTTACATAAAGATTAAACTCATGAGAGCTGAGGAGGTCACTGAAAGCAGGAAGAGAGAACGAAGGAGGGCTTATGACAGAAGTTAGAGAGCAGCTAAGGATAGGAAAAGTGATATGAATCATAGATTTTTATTTGGAACAGACCTTAGAGATAACAAATACAATTTCCCCATTTATCACTTAGGAAATTGGCATTCAAGAAGAGGTTAAAGTGACTTGCTTAGTGACATATCTACTAAGTATCAGAGACTGGCTTTAAAGCCAAATAATCCTGATTCCAAGTTCAGTGCCCTACCATTTTACATTATTATAAATACCATTAAATAAAGTAGGTTGAGGAAGAACTGCTCCTAGTGGGAGAAAAATCAAAAGGGAATATTATCATGAAATCTCAGAGAGGTAAAGACAGCCAGCAAGAGAGTGGTCAACAGAATCAATCACAAAAGATAGGTTTGAATGGAAGAGACCTAGAAAAAGATCATCTGATTTGCCAATTCATAGTTTAATGGTAACTTTGACAAGTATTTGTTAAATGGTTAGGCCATAAACCAGATTAGAAAGAATGGAAGAGAAAGTTAGAGAGGAAAAATGGAGGAAAAAAATGTTGACATTTTTTCTAGAAGTTTGGCTGAGAAAGGAAGAATATGTGATGATAACTTGAAAGATAGGATTTTTTTTAAAGAATAGAGGATACTTGTGCATGTTTGTGGACATCAAGAAAGGAAATAGATAGGGAAAGGTTGAAGATTAGAGAGAAAGAACATATACAGCATTATTGGGTATATTCCTTATATACAATCATTATTTTTGAACTAGTTTCAAAACAAAGATGAGTAATCCTATAATTTAAATAATATTTCAAAAACAAACATCTTCCTAAAGAGTCTTTTAATCCATGCTGGATGAGATAGTTCTTGTTTGACCAACAACTGAAAGGTTTGAGTACCTTACCTCTTCCTTTTTGTCCTTTCCTTCTACTTTTGCTGACATAATTTATGAGAAGACAGAATAATGTTTTAAAAGTATCAAATTGTATTCTAAAATGTAGAATTAAGTAATAACATTAATAAATTAATAAAAGAAACTCAAATGATAGGAATGGTTTTTACAAGCCTATAAAGTTGGCTGCAGATACTCTAGGTCTTCTGCACAGTACTGATGAACCACAAAGTGACTTATTTGTGTGACAACTTATAACATAATAATCTACTGATTTAAATATGTTTGTTTTTCTTCAGTAAATCAAAAGACCTTAGTTTGGACAACTTTTTAAGAAATTTCGGAGACAGCTACACTCAATTTTGAAAGGAGATCTATCTTAATAAAAATTCAAACTATTTTGATCATCAGAATAAAGAAAACAGTGACTTCAGAAGATATTTGTGAGACATTTTGTCTCTGAGAAGAACAGCAGAGTTAGTTTTTACTTTAGCAAATGTTTTCTCAAACTACTAGGCTCATTAGCAATTAATGATCTTATTGGTTCTGAAAAGCCTTACATTATTTTCCAATTTTCTCAAACAACAAATAGCTTTTAAAAATAATTAATTTTCATTTAATATGCCATTCATTCAACCAAGATTTAGTTTATTCTTCGGGTGTATATGGCTTTATATTAGTGTCACTATAGTAGATAGTCATGTTTTATAAATAGTTATTCATTAAGTTGTTCATTCAATAAACATGTAATTTTATCCTACTGTGTTCAGGAACCTCCATTCTACAATCATGGAAGATACAAAGATCTGCTTTTTATAAACTCAAAAATGTTAAAGCTGAAAGGAATTTTAGAGGAACCATTATTACCCTGTTGAAGGGATATATATGAATTCCCTCTAGAGACAAATAGCCATTCAGCTTCTGCTTTATATCATGAATTAGACATTTTGTGGCAGCTATAATGACAGAAAATTCTTTATTTTTCTCCATGTAAAGGCCACCCATGGGTTCTGTCCCCTAAAGCTATGCAAAATTATTTCAATCCATCTTTCTCTTCAATTCTATAAACATTCTTCATTGCTAGAGTCCTCAAGGAAACCTAAATGATTCTGTTGTATGAATGGGAGATACTTTGCTGGAAGAAGGGTCAAGAGGAGGGTAAAAAATATGATGGGAAACAATGAGATTATTTTGGAACATGTTGAGCTTGAGCTCACTATAAAGTCATGTAGGTGAAAGTGCCTAGCAAGCAACTGGAGATGTGGAACTGAAATGAAGATCAAGGAGAAGACTGAGAAGAGGTCACTGGATTAAGTAATAAAAAGATCATTGATGTCTGAGGGGGATACAAAGAGAAGTTATATTACGATGGAATGAGAGTTATTGGTAGGTGAGAAAGTTCTATAAATTATATAAGCAAAATTAATAATATCTTTTAAATACATGTGATGAATATATGATTAATTTATAATGCTAATTGATATATTCAATTTGATGACAAATATAATGGCAATCGACCAAGTAACTATTTTTAAGAGTAAGAGAAATTTAGCCATATTATAGCCAGCAGTAAAGCTGATAAATATATTATCATATATATATATAAATATGCATATATATGTATATAAATAAATTTATATATGTCTCAAGGGCATAAGTGTCACCTATTACTTTGAGACTAAAAAAACCCAGAAAAGTAATAAGGATGATTTTGAGATGATTTATGGTAAAGCATTGAGGAGAAGAGGAAATTTCTGACAAATGGCCTTTGTAAGAAGTGAGATGCCCTGCAGAGAGGCAGAAAGAATGTGTGGGTATGGATGACTTGAAAAGAGAAAGTTTAAACTTGACACCAAGGAAAGTATTTCTCATTTGTTGTGCAACTGTCTCTGGGTTAACAACAGAATTCTACAAATGATGGACAATATATTTTCTGAATCCTAAGAAAATGTGCCCCTACTCAGGCATGAAAATTTTATGCAATAAAAAGATAATTCAGAAAATAAAGTATGATTTGGCAATCAAAATAAATGCAAATAATTAGAATCTTTTCATTTCAGCGTATGAAAAATGGCCCATTTGGTTCACAGAGCTTTTTTATACTTATCCACATGCAAATTTGAATCTACTTTGATCACAGACTAATTATTTAATCAGTCAAGTCACAAGTGCTACAGAACACATCTATGATAGTTCTTATCTTAAGTGTATTTTTATTTATATAGCAATGAATCAAATATTCATTATAAACTAGAAGAAAAGTCTGTGGCAAAAGTTAGGGTTTTCCAGTAAGACATTTAAACTTACTAAGTCCTGAAATAGGTTTTTATTCTAATATACTTCGAGTGGTGGTTAATTCAGCAGTATATTAACTCTTTCCACCAATACAATTTTTTTTGTTATCTAATCTCAACTGGAATCTCAAAGCTGCAAATAATTCTTTCACTCTTCCATCATTAGTTCCCAGTACGACTTCTTTCAAACCTTCTGTCTTTTCTTAAAGCTATATATACCAGAATTGTCAAACTCACGGGTGCAAAGCCATATGTAGCTTCTAACTCCCAATTAAAGCCAGAACCAGACTAAAATCCTCTTAGGAAATGTTTAAGAAAAATATAAAAATGCAATAAAACAAAGAAAATGTTAATTTGCAATTTTCTAAATCAATATATGGCCTGCATTAATTATTTCTATTTGATTTTGCTACCACTGACTTATACAATCTTCTCTGTTTTTCTTTTTGGACTTTATTGAGAAAATAAATGCAATTTATTATAAATAGCCTATTCTATTCAAACCTAAATATCTAAGTCTCTTAACATTATCCCCAATATTATGTAGTAGTAGCTGATGATAGGTGGAATTCTGGGCCTGTAGTCAAGAAGACCTTGGTTCAAATCATTCTTAAGAAACTTAATAGCTATAAGATGATAGGAACGCCACTTAACTTCTATACACCTCAGTTTCTTAATTCTTAAATATGAATAATAACAGTACATGTTTACAAGGGTTGTTATAAGGATTAATTAAGATAATATTTATAAAAAAGTGCTAAGTGCAATGCTTGCCATATAGAAGATAATAAAATAAAAGCTTATTCTCTTCTTTGCTTCACCCTTTTTGCTATAGTATTAGAAAAAAAAATAAAAGGGAGAGGGGGTACTTTTTTGCCAGTACCAATCTATTTGCTCATTTCTGATGACATCCTTTTTATTTTTAGTATTGTGTGATGCCTTCTCCCACCTACTATGTAAACACCTTGAGATCCAGGACTTTCTAGCTTTTTCTATTGATATTTTCATTGCTTAGCAAAGGGATTAATAATAGGTATTTAATAAATGCTTTTTATTTCATTCATTCATTCACTTGTCATTCATGTTCCAGACCCTCAATAGAATGTAAACTTCCTAAAGAAAAGGATAGTTTAGGTTTTATTTTTCTCCTTTGTATGATGACCAGCTTTTAAAATAGTTATTTGTGCACAGTAAGTGTTTGATGCTTGTCAAATTTAATTAAATTTTTACCTGCTAAGATCCAAGACTTTTTCTGTTATTTTGCCTTATTTTGGTTTTCCAGAATAACTGTGAATTTCTAATCGTATGTAAGACAGAGGTGATGTGTTTAGAGCAGCACAGAACTGAAGCTGAAAAGGATCTCGGAGGTTATCTAGTCTGATTACTTTATTGTAGATAAGAGGAATCTGGAAATCAGGGAATTTTAATGACTTGCCCACAGTCTTAGAATTTGAACCCAGGCCAACTAACCTCAAAAACAATACTCTTTTCATTTTACCAATCTCTTCTGCTGAAGAAGTTTTAAATTTAAGAGGAAGCATCCTATTAAATCTCAGATCAGATATGGGCAGTTATTTTAGAATGCCAAATGCTTCAAAGGCTATGAAGGCTTGTGCTAGATAATATCAATATATAGATGTCCTGTGACTTACCATAGAATTACTATTGTAAGGCTAACACAATGCATTCTAAATTTCCTTGAATGTTTTTCAGTTCCAAACTGAATAGTTTGGATTATCTCACCAATTTTAACATTCTTCCCTTTATTTATAGCCCCCAAGGAATCAAATAGTTAGTTGGGAATATATTAACTGCAGGATAAAAATTACAGAGGGTACTTTAATACAAAGAAATTAATTGAAAAAGTTTTAAGAAAATTGTGTTTGTCTCCAGTAAATGTTGCTACCTGGGAGCACAGGCTTGATAGAGAGTTTATCAAGAATAAGTTTTCCCCCTAAGCTAATCTGGGATTTGTTGTAAATAATATGTGCACCTACCATGTTACCCTTTCATTTTCTTTCTAAATTTTATACAAATATAATGAGCTCACTGATTAAATTTCTCTAGAATAATCCACTCTCAGATTACCTTTAAAAAAGCTTCTTCTTTTTAAGCCCTATAGGGGAATATATTACCTAAATACATATTTATAAAATATAACAAGACCCTATTACAAAGAAAATAATTTTTCTACCTAACAACAGCATTCAAATTGGCTATACACTATAGCAGCCACTTGTTCATTTTTCCTTTTCTCCTAAAACAGTTTCACTGAGATTGGTGGTACTAAGAGGGAAAAAAGGAAAGGTTAAGGGAAAAGAATAAAAGAGTTATTATAATGAAGCTCCATAGACAATATT
Organism: Myrmecobius fasciatus; assembly: GCA_023553655.1. Taxonomy (NCBI): domain Eukaryota; kingdom Metazoa; phylum Chordata; class Mammalia; order Dasyuromorphia; family Myrmecobiidae; genus Myrmecobius; species Myrmecobius fasciatus. Next base: position 5,285 of record JAJPUD010020969.1, on the reverse strand, counting down.
TATCATAAAATGAAATGTTAAAACAAAGCAAGAATTGTTTGATTCTAGTGAAAATATTAAAGCATCCATGTAGATATGCTGGGGCAGGCAGAGGTAGAACAGTGAATAAACCTGTGCTAAACCTGAAGTCAGAAAGACTCATATTTATGAGTTCAAATCTGTCTTCAAATATTTACTAATTCTGGGCAAATTACTTAACCCTGTTTGCTTCATTCCCAAACCTTAAAATGAGTAGAGAAGTAAATACTTCAGTATTTTAGTCAAGAAAATTCTAAATGGGTCAAAAAAAGATTTGGACAAGACTAAAATGACTGACAACAGATATAAGTTAATTATACATAGGAGAGACAACACATAAAGAAACATGTCCACTGTATAAAATTTATTTAATTATAATGTAAACAGTACTATCCACTGTGATTATTATATATAAATTCATGGTCTGAGCCAAATGTGTGTGATTTAATTATTTTGCTTGTGTTTTTGAGGTCAGAAATGATGGAGGAAGACTTAAATTCAGTTTAGTGACTGATTTTTCTTTGAATATTTAATGCTAGATTTATGCTTAGTAACATACTTTATACTTCTATTACAGTGTATTTCTTCAGTGTGCACTAAGATGTATATCAATTACTTGCTGGCCTTTTTTTGGCAGCAAGACGACAGAGCAATAGAAATAACTTGCAGTCAAATTTAAATCCAGCCTAAGACCTCCTGTGTGTCTGGGCAAGACTTTGGCCTGCCTCAGTTTCCTCACCTGTAAAATTGGGATAATAAAGGTACCTTAAAGTTTCTATGAGGATAAAATAAGGTCATATTTACAAAATGCTTCAAAAATTTTAAAGCATTATATGAAAGTATTATCATTATTATCTATTATTAAATAGAGCAGTTAGATGGTATAGTGGAAAAAGCTCTCACTGGCCCTTAGAATCAGGAGGACCTGAGTTTGCATCTGGACTCAGACACTTATTAGCTGTATAACCCTGAGCAAACCATTTAACCCTGTTTGTTTCAGTTTCCTCATCTGTAAAATGAAGTAGAGAAGGATATGGTAAACCACTCCAGTATCTTTGCCAAGACAACCCTAAATGGGGTCACAGAAAAATAGACATCATGGAAAAAACTCAGCAACAAAACTTGTTTTAATAAGTACTCTTATTATAATGGAACCAGGGACTAAGATAATTTTAAGTTTTAAATTGTAACTTACTTTTATGTCATACACACTGTTAAAAATAGATGACATTTTCTCCTATATAACTTGAAACATTCTTTCATGGGAAGCTGTTATATAAATATTATGCCATATATTAAGTAAATTATTAATTCTAAAACATAACTTTAAATTATTAAACAAATAGTTCAACTGTTGAAAATCCTCTTATTCAAGATTATTGCAGATTTTATTGAAGAAAGTATATCAGACCTGAACCTACAAATGAAGCGTTAATCAGCTTCTCATGTTTTGTAGAAATATTTACTTAAAATTGTATAGAGCCACTTAACAAAGCATAGCTCCAATTCAATGAATATTGAAAAAAAGAGTTAATACAACTTCAAAAACAAATAATTATTTGCTCCTCCTCAGAAGAGAATACATGAAAATGATACTTGTAAAAAGTTTTTAAATAGCAAAACTAGTTAATTGTAGTTATTATCAGTAAGTTTTTAATGACAGAATCCCACAAATTTCATAATCTTTATTCTAATATATTGATTGTAATAATTATGTCTATTCATCGCTTGATAATTTTGTAATGTGCAAATTTTCAGTTTGCTTTTGTGATGAACCAATTAATTAACTCATATCAGAACTCTCTCTGGATTTAAGAGATGATTTTTGCTGAGTCATTTTCATTTGTGTCTGACCCTTTGGAGTTTTATGAGCAAAAACACTAGAGGGGCTTAGCATTTCTTTCTCCAGCTCATTTTACAAGTAAGGAAACTGAAGTAAATAGGGTTAAGTGACTTGGCCAGGGTCACACAGTTAGTAATTGTCTGAAACCATATTTGAACACAGGAAAAAAGGTCTTCCTGAATCCATGCTCAGTATTCTATTGTGTTTTGGCACTACCTAGATACCCTGGGATATGTGTATACATGTATATGTATATGTGTATGCACATCATGTGTACTTGAACATTTAAACATGTACATAGTTACCCACATGTGCATGCATGCACACATACATATAGATTAAATGTCAGTAGTTTTAAGGAATTTCTAATAAGCAATCTTTCTTCTCTGATAGATAAAATTTCATATTTGATTCAGACTTTAAGGGATTAAGCTAGGGAACACTTGTATTTAAACTTTATAATTTTATAACTTCTTTGACACAAAATGTAACTTCCTTAAGTTACATATTCAAGACCATGGAATCATACATTAATAGTTGGGAACCTTATCAGTCATTGATTCCAACCCTCTTATTTTACAAGGAATGGGAAACCAATGGCTATAGAAATGAAAAGATTCACCCAAAGCTATATAAGTAATAAGTGTCTGAGAAAAGATTTGAACTCTAATTTTTCTACCTTCAAATCCGTTGCTCTAGCCCTATAAATATTTCTAAAAGATACTAGAATACAAAACAGTCAGAAAACTTATATATATTAAGCACTTAGTATGGGCCAGGAATTTTGATAAGCGCAGGAGATATCAAGAAAGGCAAAGACAATGTTTGCCTTACATTAAGTCCACATTCTAATTGGAAAGACAATGTGGAAATAACTAAATCAAAGGTAATTCATTGGGGCCAAAAGCTTTGGAAATACTTTAATTCCCCCGATATCCCTCAGGGTGAGAGTTACATTAGATTCTCTCTTCCTGGCCTGAATTCTTCACCTCTCTATTCATCACTTTTGTCCCTATTTATGTCAAGGATTGCAATTGAAACTAGCTTGATTAAAAATCATAGCCTTCTACTCAATGGTCCAGGTAGTCAATTTATCTAAATTGGCTGCTCCCTGCCAGCTACAGATGTTGACTCTGCAAGAAATTTTCTCTTCCTCTGCTCAGCAACACATTCTAAATGGAATAAAACTTTCTTTCCCTAGATCTACATTGATCAATAAAGTAATATTTTGGCAGGAGTATTCCATGTAATCCAGCATCTGGCTTCTAGACTCTTTCTTCTCTCAATTTCCCAAATCTCCGTATTTGGACTGCTTTAATATGTCATTGTCAAGTATTTTGCACAGATAATTTTTTCCCTCCTTGTTTTTTTTCTGGGCAAACATTTAAAAGAGGTCAACAAACCAATTTTCTCCATAGCTCTGTTCAGAGTCCAGCAAAGGGCAAAGTGTACATATAGGTGCTACAGGATTTCTTGCATGTCTAGATCATCCAAAACAGAAGCACTCATGTGAGAGAGACCAGGAACCTACTCTGAGAGGAGACACTCTGTAATCTCTAAGCATGTGGGTGAGAATGGCCTACCAAATTTTCAGTGGGGTATATAGCTAGAGAAAGGCTTTATCTTGAATAACTACTCTATTTCCAGTTTCAAAGAATGAATTTAAATAAAGAACTGTGTCCTGTTGTACTCAGACGCTTGTGGTACGATTGGAAAGTCATTTCAATTCTCTCTGCCTCAGATTTCTCATTTACAAATGTATGACTAATAAAAGTAATAATTATTTCACTAGATTGTTGTGAGGATCAAATAAAATCATGTACATAAACCATTCTGAAAAACTGAAAAGCTTCATTAAAGTGGTAGCTCTAATTAAAAGCCTTTAAGTAGCATCCAGGAAGTGTGGTATGGTATAATCAATAAATTGCTAGAGATGAACAATACTTTTTAGTGTGCTAACAAGACAGAAGGAAATAATGGATTGGAAAAGCTTAATCGATATGCACAGATAGGTCTTTGTTGTTTTTGTCATATCTTCAGTAAGTAAAGGAAACCCCAATATAAATGAAGCTCAAACTTTTGATTAAATTCCTTTGTCTATCAACAAATACTTATTAAGCAATTAGGTATCTACCAATCAAAAAAATGGATAATGCTAGTTGGTTTATTAAGTAGAGTACTAAATCTGGAAAATTTAGAGCAATGAGGTGTTCAAATCCAACCGCAGGCACTTAAAAACAACATAATCCTAGGCAAGTCACTTAAGCTTTGTTTGCTTCAGTCTCCTTACCTTCTCACCTGTAAGAATAATAACAGCATCTTGCTCACAAGGATCCTGTGAGGATAAATTTATGTATATTTGTAAAGTGCTTTGTAAACTTCAAAATCCCTTAAACATAATAATAATAATTGTTATTAATGTTATTATTCCTTCTAGAAGCATTGTGATTTCCATTAAAACTCTTTTTTAAAATAACATCAATCAAGATTTGATTTAACTTGCATAAGTAGGAGAACGCTATATGCTTTTATCTCTTTTAATGAAATGACCTTTCCTCAGCATTTTAATGTTAAAAGAATTTTAAAATTCTTAGTAACAAAGTATATAATCTGACTTCTCTCTCTCTTTTTTAAACTTAGGTAGACAACTGACAATTAGTCAATGACAGTTTTATAAACTGGAGATAGACAGATAGTAGAAGGATAAAAAGAAAGTTACAAAAAATGAAGAAGAGAGAGGGAGAGAAAGAAATAGACTGGAAAGAGAGAGACAAAGAAGAGAGGCAGAGAGATAAAGAGACGGGGAGGGAGAGAAGGGAGGAAAAGAGACACAGTGATAGAGACAGAGAAAGGGAGACAGAAAGACAGAGACGGAGAAAGAGGGAGAGAGAGAGGAGAGAAAGAAAGAGACAGACAGAGAGATAGAAAGAGACAGAGACAGGGAGAACAGAGAGAAAAGTTATGACTGCCTTTTATAGAAAGAGCTTTTATGAACTGTGTTTTCAAAGATCAAAAAGCGAAGACTTAACTGATATGAAAACATTCCTATTTACTTTTAATGATTGAAGATTATTTAATAGGAAAGAATGAAAAAAGGGTCCTAGGAATTAATGCTGAGAGGGTCCTTAGAGATGGTTGAATTGGGTCTCCTCCTTTTAAAAATTAAATTAAGGCCCAAAGTCCTTGTTCATAAAAACAATCAGAGTTCAAACTCAGAATTTTGTTACTTCAGTCACTACACAAATGTGTAGCTTAAAAATTCTACATTTCTGCATGCATACTTTATTGGTGTTTCATATTTGTTTTCTAGTATTGACAAGTTTCTACTTTTTATTCTTATAGAATGAAAACAATACTTGGAAACATTTATTGAGATAAAATATGCAAATAGGTAGATAGTGCTACAGTATGGCTTTGGGCAAGT
>JAJPUD010020968.1:0-22859 GCA_023553655.1 Myrmecobius fasciatus | reverse complement strand
TTCTCTTGTGTTCTGTGTTTCTAGATCAAATTTTTTGTTCAGTTCTGGTCTTTTCAGTAGAAATAGGTGAAATTCTCCTATATCATTGAATGACCATCTTCTTTCCTGGAAGATAATGCTCATTCTAGCTGGGTAACTTATTCTTGGCTGTAATCCAAGTTCCTTTGCCCTTCGGAATATCTGATTCCAGGCCCTTCAATCCTTCAAAGTGGAAGCTGCTAGGTCCTGTGTGATCCTAATTGCGGCTCCCCGATATGTAAATTGTTTCTTTCTGGCTTCTAGTAATATCTTTTCCTTGGTATGATAGGTCTGGAATTTAGCCACGATATTTCTGGGGGACTTAATTTTTGGGTTTCTTTCAGGGGGTGATCGGTGGATTGTTTCAAGGAGTATTTTGCCTTCTGGGTCTAAAATATCAGGGGAGTTTTCTTTTATGATTTCCTGGAAGATAGTGTCTAGGTTCTTTTTTTCATCATGGCTTTCAGGAAGCCCTATAATCCTTAGATTGTCTCTCCTAGATCTATTTTCCAGGTCAGTTGTTTTTCCTAGAGATATTTCATGTTTTTCTCTATCTTTACATTTTTTTGTTTTTGTTCGACTGATTCTTGAAGTCTTGATGAGTCATTCATTTCCAATTGTTCGATTCTAATTTTTAATGTCTTATTTTCTTCAGTTACTGTTTTTAGTTCCTTTTGCAATTGACCAATTCCATTTTTTTGTTCATTGCATTCTTTTTCCATTTTTTCTATTTTATTTTGCAGTGATCTCATTTCATTTCCCCATGTTTCTTCTAACTCTCTTTTAAGATTTTTTATGCAATCTTCAAAGAAAGCCTTGTGACATGGAGTCCAGTTTATGTCTCTCTTTGGGGCTTTTTCTGGAGTTGCTTTACCTTTAGGGGCCTCAGGATTTGAGGTCTGTTCTTCCCTCTCTCCATAAAATTGTCTATAGTGAGAGCTCTTTTTGGTTTTTTATTCATTTTTTTTTTTAAAGGTGTGAGGTCTGTTTAGGGCAAAGGTGGGACAGCTGCTTTAATTTGCCCTGGGGCAGTTCTGCTGATTGAGTTATTTCAGGAACTGGGCAGTTCTGCTGATTGAATTATGTCAGGTGCTGGGCAGTTCTGCTTTAGTTCACCCTGGGGCGGTTCTGCTGATTGAATTATTTCAAGTACTGGGCAGCTCAGCTGATTGAATTATTTCTGGTGCTGATCAGTCCCATTGATTGATTGATTGCTTTAAGGTGCTGTGTAATGGCAGCTAGGTCCGATGCTCATCAGGGGTTCAGTGGTTCACAATCTATCCCCCTCAAAAGGCAGACCCTCCAAACCACCTGCCCACAATCAGGACAGATTGTTCCAAGAGGCCCGCAGAAGACTCCCAGTTGTGTGAAAAGCACAACGCTCCCACTCCTGTTCCGACTCCTGTTCCAGCTCCCTGCTCCAGCTCCCTGCCCCGGTCTCCTTGTGCTGCAGTCTGGGTTCAGCAGACCACCCCCCTGCCCAATTAAAACAGACCTGTTTTGAGGTTCTTCCAGAGTATCTTCTTCTAGAATCGTGTTGCCCTCCAGGTATTGTGGATTTTTTTGCTTCAGAATCAGTCTAGAGGCTTCATATGTTGTTGGTTTGAGGGGAGGTTAGAGGAGGTTACAGAGACTCCTGTCTGATCTCCACCACCATGGCTCCACCCCCAGAAGGAACACCTGCTCCAGCCTTTTACCTTCATTCATATGTATCTCTATGCTTTAGATGTGTTTCTTGTAAACAACATATTGGAGGATTCTGGCTTTTAATCCAGTCTGCTATCCCCTTCTGTTTTATGGGAGAGTTCATCCCATTCCCATTCACAGTTACAATAATTAAATCTGTATTTCCTGCTGTCTTATTTACCCAAAGTTATGTTTTTCTCTTTCCTTTCTCCTTTCTCCCTTTCCCCCTCCCCAGCATTTTATTTTTGGTTACCACCTCCCTCTAACAGTCCTCCCCTTTTTAGAGCCCCTCCCTTTTTTACCCTAATTCTTCTATTTTCCTTTTTATTAGTCTATCCCTTTCTTTCCTCCTTTCCCTCCTACTTCCCTATAAGGAGGGACAAGTTTTTCTGTGAAACCAAATGTGTCTGATGTACTCTTTTAGAGCTCAATCTGAGGAGAATAAGATTCATATAATACTCATCATCCTCCCTTTTTTCTCTTAATTATATTAGGTTTTCTTTGCCTCTTCATGAGATTTTACCTTATTTTTATCTCCCCCCTTTTTTTTTTACGTTTTTTACCTCCTTTCCCCTCTTTTTCCAGTATGATAGCCCTTTCATCTCTAGTTTCTTTTTCATTTTATCAAAGTAAAATCGTATTATACTACCATTTTTTAAGTATACACATAGTAGAAACATAGTTCTCCAAAGGTATTTCCTTTTTACCTTTTTATGCTTCTCTTGAGTTCTGTGTTTGTTCAGATCTGGTCTTTTCATTAGAAATAGGTGAAATTCTCCTATATCATTGAATGACCATCTTTCTTCCCTGGAATATAATGCTCATTCTAGCTGGATAAATTATTCTTGGCTGTAATCCCAGTTCCTTTGCCTTTCAGAATATCTGATTAAAGGCCCCTTGATCATTTAATGTGGAAGCTGACAGATCTTGTGTGATTCTAATTACAGTTCTTCGGTATTTGAATTGTTTCTTTCTAACTGCTTGCAATATCTTTTCCTTGGTGTAATAGTCCTGAAATTTAGCCATGATATTCCTTGGGGATTTAATTTTGGGGTCTCTTTCAGAAGGTGATCGATGAATTCTTTCAGTGGTGATTTTGCCTTCTGATTCTAAAACATCAGGGCAGTTTTCTTTCATGATTTCCTGGAAGATAGAGTCTAGGTTCTTTTTTTTTTCTCATCATGGCTTTCAGGAAGTCCAATAATTCTTAGATTGTCTCTCCAAGATCTATTTTCCAGGTCAGTTATTTTTCCTAGGAGATATTTCATATTTTTTCTATTTAAAAAAAATTTTTTTTGTTTTTGTTTGACTGATTCTTAAAGTCTTATTGAGTCATTCACTTCTATTTGTTCAATTCTAATTTTTAATGTATTCTTTTCTTCAGTTACCTTTTTTAGCTCATTTTGTACCTGGCCAATTGAATTTTTTTGTTCATTGCAGACTTTTTCCATTTCCCCAGTTTCGTTTTTCAATGAGGTGATGTCTTTTGCATAGCTCTTTTAAAGGGCATTATATCCTTCTTGCACTGATCTCAATTAATTCCCCCATTTTTCATCTAACTCTCTTTTGAGATTCTTTATGCAATCTTCCAGGAAAACCTTGAGAAATGGGGACCAGCTCATGTCTTCCTTTGTGGCTTCCTCTGGAGTTGCTTTACCTTTAGAACCTCAGGGTCTGAGGTCTGCCCTTCTTTCTCTCCATAAAAGCTGTCTATGGTGAGAGTTCTTTTCTGTTTCTTACTCATTTTTTAGAGCTTGAGATTTGTTTAAAGCAGAGAAGAGGCGGCTCTGGTAATTTGCCCTGGGGCAATTTGGCCAATTGACTTCTGGTGCTGGGCTGTCTGGGCTAGGTCTCACATTTGCAGTGGGTTACAATCTACCTTTTATAAAAGGCAAATCTGCCAAAGCATGTGCTCACAATCAGGGCAGAGTGTCCCAAGAGTCTTGCAGGGACTTCCCAGGTGCTTAGAATCTGTCACGCTGAGTCCCTCCCAGCTTCCTACCCTGTCTCTGCCAGAGGTCAGCAAACTGCCCAATCCTGGCAAACTGCCCCACCCTCTGTCCAACTGAAACAGACTTGCTCTAAAGCTTTTCCAAGGTAACTTCTACTAGAAATGTGTTGTAGTCCAAATATCTGTGAGTTCTTTGACTTAAAAATTAGTTTAGAGGCTTAATCTGCTGTTGGTTTGAGAGAAGGTCAGAGGAGGACACAGAGAGTCATGTATTCACTCTGCCATCTTGGCTCTGCCCCCCAATTCTCGACCATTTTCAATGTGATGAAATATATATTTAAAACCAAAAGTATCACATGAAATGGGTTTACATCAGAAGTTTTTCTAGTAAATGTAGGACTGAAGCAAGGATGGTTACTCTTCTTACTCTTATGGAAATGCTAGCCACAGCAAAACAACAAGAGGAAGTAATTAAAGGAATAAAAACAGGTAAAGAAGAGCTCAATCTATCCCTGTTTGCTGATAGGATGGCTTACCTGGAAAAACCCAGGGAATCTGCAAAGATATCATTTTCATGAGGTGTGAGAATGTAGCAATTTCTGAGGAACTCTAAGGCTATCCAAGCTTGGGAGTTCCACAGACAATGTTGGTTGTCAGAGAACAATTTGTTGGTCAATAAACCATAGAAATCAATGATGGGAGCTGCTCCACCTTATTCAACACTCTTCAGGAAGCCATAGAATTCAATAATGGGTGCAGCGTCACCCCTACACCTCCTCAGTTGCATCTCTGTTTCTGTTTCCTATATAATTATCTTCTTCTATTGGCTCTTTGCTAAATTTCCTTGGAAATTAATAAGCTTCACTGGGTGTTACAATTAGAATCAGTCTTTGCCCCTTAACTTAGAGACAAACTGAGTTTGTGAATTCTTTGGCCGTACCCACAACACTGAACTAGGGACCCTAATATTGTTGGGGTATCTTCCACCTCAACATTTGGTGGCCCAGTATGGGGAACACTAAGTTTTACACCCTCCTTGTTAAGGTAAGCCCTTTAATCAAGATTCTAGAGAAACAATGATGATAAAACATGCTGTCTACCACTTAAAGGTAGAAGACTCTAGTGTAGAATGAGAAATAATTTTTAGGACAGAAGGATTGTGGACTTTTAACTTTTCAGATTAACTAAACGCGGTGGATAACGCATTATATTTTACATGTGTTCTCAGTGGTTGTGGGAGCAGGTGAGAAGATAGGAAGATGTATCTTGGTTGATACAAATGTGTGTACATATATACACATAGTATATATATACACAGGTGTAGGTGAGAAGATAGGAATATACATACATATATATATTCCTATCTTCTCACCTGCTTCTCATATATATATATGTATGTATATATATATATATATATATATGTATATATATATATATACACACAGGTGCAGGTGAGAAGATAGGAAGGTATATCTTGGTTGATACAAATGTGTGTACATAATATATATACACAGGTGCAGGTGAGAAGATAGGAATATATATATATGTATATATACAGGTGCAGGTGAGAAGATAGGAAGGTGTATCTTGGCTGATACAAATGTGTGTACATATATACACATAGCATATATGTATACCTGTGTATATACATGTGTTGAAACTGATCAGTCCCTGAGGACTGCCTACCTCTTGCTAGAGAGGTGATACTCATAGTACAAGCTGAGATATAATATTCTTTACAAATGATCAGTGAGAACTTTTATTTAGCTTGAGTGTATACATTCTTGTGATGGTGATTAGCTTTTCTTGCTTTCTAATTGAGAGGATATGTCATAAAGGAAAGGGAGAGAAGGATAATTTTTGCTTAAAACCCCCACAAAATTTGAATTAAAAATAAAATAAACCAATATTTCTACTCACCTCTTCCTGACTTCACAAGTAATAATCAGATGATGTTAATGACACCAGTCTTCTAGGGTTTGTTGTAGGGATCAGGGAAGTTGTTAGTAAGGTACTTAACACAATGCCTGGCACTTACTAAATGCTACATAATAAATGCTGGTTTTCTTTCTTCAACCATTCTAGAAATTAGATTGATGACCCACCTGATTGCTGTCAAAGGCAGTAGTCTCTTCATTGAGCTCATCAGTCTTAGTGAAAGGGCCACCATGTTCTGGGATTCTGTCCTTCCCCAGGCCCATGGCAATGTTAGTTTTATTTTTTCCCGAGGGGTGACAAAGCTGTCCCCAAGACCAGATTTAACATAGTGAGCAAAGGTTCTATATGCTTCCATGGGCCTCTAGACCAATTAGTTTGGCTGCCTGGCAAACTAAATATCTATTTATATGAAATCAGGGTGCTTCAGTTATGACAGATTTCCCAAGATGGCACCTTCCTGCACCCTGTGCTGCTGACTAAATATGTTTCCACATGGAAGCAGAAGGACCCTTGTTTATTCAAGCTAAAGAATTCTGGTGTTCTCATTGAATGCCCTTTTTGTGCTATACTTAAATCAACTTCCTTTTACTTCTAGAATGACCTAGGAGAGTCTGATTTTTGCTTAACAGCTAAACTGAGCTTTGGCTTGAGTCAGTTCCACCTACCAAGGTCCTCTTAGCCTACACAGAGTTTCAATTCCAGGAAACTATCAGAAGTACTCTGACACATTTACATGCTAGTCCTTCCATTTTACCTGGTTGCTCTCCTGGTCTCTGCCAGTGCATGGCACTCTGCACAGGGTAGAACAAATTAAACCACCAGGAAACTAATTTGTATAGTTACGTGGTATGTGGTTAAGCCAGCCCTAGTGCCTGAGAACAAGAGGCAAGGATGGGAATCCCAGTAACCTCTTTTAAATAGTGGAGATGACCCACTGTCCTAGGGTAGGTCTTAGAAACACAAGAGCAGCCAGATGGTCCCAGAGCTCTCTGACAGAGAAATCATGGGCTTGTATCTAGGGCTTTTCTAAGTGCTATTGACTGGACCCAAGAAATGGTAAAGGGGAGAGGTTCAGAAAGATCTAGGAAAGCTCATGTGACTTGAGGCAGAAGCAGATGGGAAGAACCAGGAGGGCAATTTCTATTCTGATGATAATACTGCTCCAGGGGTATCCAGACAAGATTTAGTCTGAAGGGCTTCCCAGATCTTCAATTGCTTCAAGAAAGAGGTTGGCCACAAGAAACAAAGAGGTGAAGGAGAAACTCTGTGCGTTTGTGTGTGTCATTCTAGGAGTAAGGAGTGAAGTGGTCATACTCCAGATATAATGAAGGGGAATCTTAAAATAAACAGGAAATGCAAGGAAATTGTTCCCTTGAGTCCAAAATAAGACCAAAATAAGACTATCCTTAGGTTGGTGTTATGAGTATGGCCAAAGAATCCACAAACTCAGTTTGTTTCCAAGTTAAGGGGCAAAGATTGATTATAATTGTAACACCCATTGAAGCTTATTAAGTTCCAAGGAAATTAGAATCCAAAATGTTGATCTCTGAATGGGAAATCATTACTCTGATGAGGATGCTGTTCTCAAGGCCTTCATGGTTTTGTAGAGTGCAGGTGACAAGTACCACAGATGCCATCTAGATAATATATAGTTCCTTTAGGTTTCCCTTCCAGGCTGGCAGAACAGGAGCAACCATGGGAAGCTTTTTCGACAGAAACGGCAAGATCTCTTCCCTGCTTAGTAGTGGCGCCTTTTTTTTTAACATGATGGTTTGGCTGTGCCTCAAGTTCATCAGAAAAATCCCTTAATTATCACCATAATTGTTGAGTCACAAAACTCAGGAGGCAGAAATAATCTCAAGTTAGTGAGAAACTTCTTGATGATCACATGCAGTGACCAGGATGTAGGCTGAATGCATGCATGGACATGGCTTGCAATAGACTATAAAACTGCCTTAAATTGCCCTCACTTTTATATCCTTGAACAAAGAAATCTGATCGCTTCTCTTCACCAAATGTTGTTCCCCAGTTGACCTAATATTGACACAAGGCCCTTGCATTATTCTGAAGATATTCTATTTCTGAGATCATTGAGATGTATTCTTTTGCCAGTTCTGTAATTTATGAGCATATTTTCTCCTTTTTGTTTTATTTTGCAACCTGGAGGATTGGCATGAATTATTTATTCTTGTACCTGGCGGTTTCTCAAAAGAATTGTTTGACAACATATCTTGATCATTCAGTAGAGTTTCAGTGAGAGTGTAGCCACTTTACCACTGGTAGAAAAAACAAAGTGATATTTGAAGAATTTCTATTTTTTCCTTTGTTTTGAGACAAGTGAGCTTAAGTGACTTGCCCACGGTCACATAGCTAAGAAGTGTTAAGTGCCTGAGGCCAGCTTCAAACTCAGGTCATCCTGAATTCAGGATCAGTCCTTTATCTACTGCACCATTTAGCTGCCCCTGAAGTTCTATCCTTTCAAAGATTGTATATAAACATTATTTAAAAACAAACAAGCAAATCCAGACACATACATTGTTGGTAGAGTTGTGAACTGATCCAACCATTCTGAAGAACTACGTGGAACTATGCCCAAAGAGTTATCAAACTGGGCATACCTTTTGATCCAGTAACATCTCTACTGGGTCTGTATCCCAAAGAGATCATAAAAAAGGGAAAAGGACCCATATGTGCAAATATGTTTATGACAACTCTTGGCAAGGACCTGGAAACTGAGTGGGTGCCCATCATTTGGGGAATGGTTGAATAAATTATGGGATATGAATGTTATGGAATATTATTGTTCTATGAGAAATGATCAGCAGGATGATTTTAGAGAAGCCTAGAGAGACTTACATGAACTGATGCTGAGTGAAGTGAGTAGAACCAAGAGAACATTGTATACAGCAAGAGCAAGTTTATGTGATGATCAATTCTAAGGGATGTGACGCCTTTCAACAATGAGGTGATTCAGGCCAATTTTAATAGTTTTGTGATGGGTAGAGTCATCTGCAGCTTGAGAGAGGTCTCTGGGACTGATTGTGGAACACAACATAGCATTTTTACCTTTTTTGTTGTCGTTTGCTTGATCTTTTTTCTTTCTCAGTGTTTTTGTTTTTGATTCTTGTGCAGCATGATAAAGATGTGGGAAAATGTTTGGAAGAATTGCATATGTTTAACCTCTATTGGATTGTTTGCTGTCTAGGGGGGAGAGGTAAGGGGAAGGGAGGGAGAAAAACTGGGACACAAGGTTTTGCAAAGATGAATGTTAAAGACTGTCTGTATAAATTTTGAAAAGAATAAGCTATTATTTAAAAAAATCAAAAAGAAAAGAAAAGAAAAAGCTATTATTAAAATAAATAAAATAAAACAAAAAACCCCACACAAAACAATATTTGGAATCGATTTTCAAGTACATTTGTCATTTAGTGCAATATTTGTCATGAGCCAAGAGAATTACAAATCTTTTAAAATAATAATCAGCCCTTTATTTTGAATGGTGGGAGTTTAAAATAAATGAATTTCCATCTCTCAATGGAAACGTCCAAGTTTCCTTTCTATTTTCCACCTCATGTATGTGTGAGCGTTTTCATCATATTCTGTTTCAAAATCAGTATATAGCTGATAGTGGAGTGGGATCAGTGGTGGAGCTTGAATCGTGAAGACCTGAATTTTAATTCCCCTTAGAAACTTTCTAGTCAAGTCACAAGACCTCTGTTTGCCTCAGTTTCTTTGTCTGTAAAGTGGGCATAACAATAGCATCTAAGTTCTAGGGTTCTCATGAAGATAAAATGTGACAATATTAATACAGGACATGACATGTAGTAGTTACTATATAAATGCTGGCTGATTTATTTCATTTTGGTTATTTGCTCCTCTTTGCTCACCTTCTTAAACCATTATTATCCTCACTAATTAGGGATTTAGAGAGGCACTAAATTTAGTTCCAATTTATCCAGTCCATAATGGGTTTCTAAATGATCACTGGCATGTTGTCTGTCCCACTAGTCTGTGCTCCATGAGAGCAGGAGATAGCTCTTGCATGTCTTCATGTTTCTGACACTTAGCCCAGGACCTGGAATGAAGGAAGCACTGAGTGCTGGCTTGAAGAAGTTATAAGAAAGTTCTCATGTTGGATAATCTAATGGGTTTTGGCACTTGGAAGAGAATTCCATGCCCCCCAATTCCAAACAATGACTTCTTCTTTTATTTATTTATTTTATGCTTTTTGCTGAGGCAATTGAGGTTAAGTGACTTGCCCAGGGTCACACAATGTTAAGTGTCTGAGACCAGATTTGAACTCAGGTCCTCCTAACTTCAGGGCTGGTGCTCTATCCACTGAGCCACCTAGCTGCCCCAAACAATGACTTAAAGGGTCGTAGATGATCACCAGAAAGGAGCTCAGAGGCCAGGGAGTCTGATCCCCCTCATTTTACACATGAAGAAATTAAGATCCAGGAACAACTCCAGGAAGCCACTGCTAGGAAATATCTGAAAAAGAATGCTCAGGTAGGTCTTTCTCTTCCAAACTTAGGCTAGACTTAGAATTCTCTTAAAATTACAATTCTTCTGCTTTTACCTCACTGACCTGGAGGGGAGGTCCTTAGGCCTTCTTGGTCCAGCATCCATAGTGCTTCCCTTTCTGAAAATAAGAGATCACATCTTCTCTGGGAATTAGACACTTCTGGTAGGGAAATCAGCTGGGGATGAAGATGGAAAAAACCTTGTAGGAATAGGGGGAGGATCCAGAGCTGCTCCATTTTGAGATTCACCCCATTATGCTTACACATATGAGTCTATACTCACCTATTAGAACTTGTTCAACACGAAATAGGATTGCCACATTATTCTGTTGTGGTTCCAACTTGTTCTGAGAGCCAAACCCTCTTCCCCAACCCCTGCCTTTCATCCTGTTTTGTTCCATTTTCTTGGAAACGTCTAACTCCATAGCTGGGTAAAAAGGGTTATTGAGCCAAAGCATCCTCAAGCTGGCTCAATAGGCATGTAGGTCTCAGCACACCTTCTTCGTAGAAGAATGGACTCATCCCATAGTTTGAATTATCTCGAAATTAAAGAGAGCTGATAATGTCTTTGAGAGAGACCTGGGCATTGAATCAGGAGTGCCTGAGTTTAAATCAAGCCTTAGCCACACTCAAAAGGAAAGATTTAGAAATCCTTGGGAATCTCAGAAAATACAAAAGACCAACAAATTCCTCATTATTCAGAGTAAAATTATAGAACTAAAGAAATAAAAGGTGAAATGTGCATAACACACAGACCACAAATCAGATATTTTAAAGAAGAAATAAAAATGATGAAAAAAATGGAGCAGCAATTTTATGTATAGGGTGCATAATAAATGTTAGAATGTCTGATAAAGTGCATCCTATGCTTATGATGGAAATGGAAGAAAATGAAATGGAAAACCACGGAAATCCAAGGTGCATTGGCCAAACATATGTTGGACATGTAGCAGGTTGGAAATATAAATGACCTCCACCAAGTTTAAATCAAACCCCTTGACACACTATTTGCCTCAGTTTATTCAGCTCTCAGATGGGGATAATTATGTCACTTAACCTGGAAGATTATTGTGGGGATAAAGTGACATAATATTTCATTTGATTTATAATTTATGAAACAAAACAAACATTTTTGTAACCTAGTATAATAAAAAAGATGATTGAACATTAAACAGTAAATCTATGTTGCACAACTTACTATTCCTTTCAAATAGATGAAAAAATAATCAGATAATTTTTTTCCTTCCTTCTGCCTATCCTTACTCTAGAGATGGCTATCATTACATAGAAAAAATGTATATATGCACATATATGTACACACATGCACATATACATGTATGTGCATGTATGTACATGTATGCATGTAAAATTTTGCTGTACATATTTCTATTTATCAGTTCTTTCTCTCTGTAGATAGCATCTTTCTTCATTTGTACTTTATAGTTAATGTGAATATTTAGAATAATCAAAATAACCTATTTGCTGGAAGTCCTTCTTAAAACTATATTGCTGTTACTGTATTGCAAAGAAAGAACATTGCACTTTATCTGGCAAAGAGTAAGCCTGGAGGAATATCTGTTTTGGACACAGAAAACCAGCAGGTTTCCTTTTCTGATAACTACTTAGCTGTTCAAATCCTGCACACTAGGCAATAAAGATATTCCTTTTGATTGGAGATTCAGAGTTATCCAGGGAGAGGAGCTTCTTCCTTCTACAGCTCTTTCTGAGGATGGTCCAAAAGGCCCCATTTCTCCTGGGGTCCCCATCCACAAATGTCACCGAGTCCTACAGCATCAAAAGTCATATGATGTCAAATTGAAAGACACTTCCAAATTACAGAATCCAACCCTCATCAATTTCCAGGAGGAAGCCAAAGCACAGAGAAGGAACTTGCCCAGAGTTCAGACCTTTTATGAGTGTCAGAGTCAGCTCTGGAAATTGTAGTCATTAAGAATCTTGTTGAATTTTGGGAAAAGCATTGCATGTGATAAGTGGAGTAAGGCTTAGAAATGTCTTTTTTTTTTTTTAAATTAAAGCTTTTTATTTGCATGGGTAGTTCTTCAACATTGACCTTTACAAAGCTTTCCATTGCAAAATTCCCCCCCCCATGCCCTTCCCTCCCCTAGATGGCAGGAAATCCACTACATGTTAATTATATTAAAATACTTGCCAAGTCGAATATATGTATACATATTTCCATACTTATCTTGCTGTGCAAGAAAAATAGTATCTACAAGAAAAAAAATCTGAGAAAGGAAACCTAATGCAAGCAAATAGAGAGCATGGAAATATTCTGTTGTGGTCCACATCTCATATCCCTCTCTCTGGGTGTATATGGCTTTCTTTACTGAACAATTGGAACTGGTTTGAAACATTTCTTTTTTTCAGAGAGCCATGTCCATCAGAATTGATCATCATATAGTCTTGTTGTTGCCGTGTATAATGATCTCCTGGTTCTGCTTGTTTCACTCAGCATCAGCTCATAAAAGTTAGAAATGTCTTCTTATGGAGTGCATCTGCCTGTGAAATGAAAAAGAAAGTTTGTGTTTTATCTGTGAAGTAGATGGATCTGTGGAAGAGAATGAGTGGCTGATGGGAAATTTCCTCCTCAGCAGAACTGCTATGTATGAAATGTTCTAAAGAAAATTCTGCAAAGAGTTTGCAAAGCTAGCAAGTACCACATATTCTGTGAGGGGAATGTTTCATGTGATCACTTAAAAGAGAACAAAGTTAAAAAAATGATATATTTTGTTTCCTGAGAAGGTGGAATAAAGTCTCATCTAAAAACATGAAGAGGATTCAAAAGAGGTGGTCATCAGAATGTGGACTGCACTGAGTGGTAGGAGACAAATTGCCAGTCAAGTGAAGTAGAATTATCTGTTATTACATTGAAGACCTGAGATCACTCTGGGCATGATGTTGTCATAGACAAAACAGCTCATGAATAATAATTACTTTCATTTGTTTGTGGTATAAATTCCTTAATTATAATATTTCATTACAGAGAAACAAGATCAATTAGAAAGGAGACTGCTTTCATCAATTACAAAACAATTTATGAGGAAAATATCTTCTGATTCCTTTATAGGAAATTGAATTTCCCATAATTGAAAGAGGCACCTAGAACTCTAGAATCTTGGGAGAACAAGATTTAACAAAATGAATTCAGAAGCCAACAGATGGACCATTATATGGAAGTGGCTGGACAGATCTTGGTGGGCGTCATCTACCTGCTACATGTATAACCTATGTTTGGCCAATACACTTGAATTCTGATGGTTTTCAATTTCATTTTCTTCCATTTCCATCATAAATATAGGATCTAGGTTATTAGAAATATACTCTTGACAGTAAAAATCAGCTATCAAGGAAAATTTATTAAAGAATATGGCACTGGGGCAGCTAGGTGGTGCAGTGGATAGAGCACCAGCCCTGAAGTCAGGAGGACCTGAGTTCAAATCTGGTCTCAGACACTTCCTAGCTGTGTGACCCTGGGCAAGTCACTTAACCCCAATTGCCTCAGCAAAAAGCCAAAAAAAAAAAAAAGACTATGACACCGGAGAAACTGAGGTGAGTAGATACTAGTTTAATTTTAAGTAGAGAATTTAATAAGCTAGCTGACCATATGGGATTATGTTCCAAAGCCCACAGTCCCAGAGAAACTGAAGTGCAGAGCGTATATAGGATTTTAGCTAACTAGGGTTTGCAAGCAGAACATAAAAGCTGACTATGCAATTAACCTTGCAGCTCTTGTTATCTTTTGAGAAACACTCCAAAAGCAGAACAGGGAAACAAAGGCAGATGAGGGAGGCAAAGACAGTGGGAGGATAGGAGGTATAATTTCAGGAAGGCTGTCAAAATATGAGAACATCTAGAGCACCAGCCCTGAAGTCAGGAGGACCTGAGTTCAAATCTGGTCTCAGACACTTCCTAGCTGTGTGACCCTGGGCAAGTCACTTAACCCCAATTGCCTCAGCAAAAAGCAAAAAAAAAAAAAATATGAGAACATCATTTAAACCTTGACGGGAAAGGAGGCAAAAAAGGAAAGCATAAGTCCTTGTCTTGTTGAGGATGGGAGACCATGAAGAGTGGGACAAATACTCAAAGGAGGCATCCCCTAGTGAGGATAGAGATAGGGAAGCGGGCACCTGGACAATGTTTTTCTTTGCCGTCCTTCTTTGTGACATAATGGTATGTAAAAAAGGGTCTCAAGGTTTAGGGTTCTCTTCTAAACTCAATTTTCCCTAAGTGCAAGAAGGGGTGGTGGGGAGTGGGCTATGGTCTATTTTCCAGGGCTCAACAAGAAGAATGTTAAGGAATCATCTTAATGCTTCTGGCAAGAAGCAGGCTCCACTTCTCTATAGGAAGAAGGAGTGCTGAGCACAGAAGAGAAGAAATAATCAAAGAGAACTGCCCAGAACTTCTGAACAGAGAAAATGAAATTGTAATTGAGATAATTCATGTATCATCTTCAGAGAGGGAAAAAACCCCAAATAACCCAGAAAGCAATACAAAAGCAAACCCTTGGTTGCAACTTCCAAGGCTGATGGTAATGACATTGCACAATGCACTTTCGAACTGGCCATTAGAAGAAAGACATTTGAATTTAAGAGAAATGATAAACTTTAGAATATTGCAAGACTAATACAAACCAACTAAAGAAAGTGAAGGAATGGAAGAATGTATTCCAGAGAGCATTGAAGCTGAGGATACAGTGCAACCAGTGACCCATTCTGCAGATGTGAGCTGAACAATCTGAGACAAAAAGTGGATGTTCAATAGTGAAGAGGAGTCTGAAATATTTTTAG
The DNA here is from genome assembly GCA_023553655.1 of Myrmecobius fasciatus. NCBI lineage: Eukaryota > Metazoa > Chordata > Mammalia > Dasyuromorphia > Myrmecobiidae > Myrmecobius > Myrmecobius fasciatus. The sequence continues at coordinate 7,935 of JAJPUD010020968.1, read as the reverse complement.
AAAGACAACCAGAAAGAGATTATCTGTTTCTGAAATATCCCACACAATAGAAATGAAAGCAGAGTGAATAAATATAGACAACAATAAGAAACAAGCAAAAGACCAGTAAAAGCTTCCCCCCCCTAAAAGTAGATTATGGGCAGCAGCTAGGTTGTACAGTGGATAGAGTACCAGCCCTGAAGTCAGAAGGACCTGAGTTCAAATTTGGCCTCAGACACTTAACACTTCCTAGCTGTGTGACCCCGGGCAAGCCACTTAATCCCAATTGCCTCAACAATAACAACAACAAAAAAATAAAAAAAAAAATAAAAGTAGACTATGGACTCAGATTGGAGGCTTTGAAGTATACAGAGAAAGAGAGAACAAATGGATAGAGGAACTATGAATCAGAGAATGAAAGTCTAGGTAAAACAGAAAAAGATGGACAATGAGGAGATAGAAATTCTTGTCTGAAGGGGGAAGTAAAAATGGATGAAACTGAAAAAAATGAAGAGAACTAATTGAAGGGGAAGAGAGAGATGAATCCTACAAGGGCAACTAAAAGGAGAAAGGAGAAGGAAGAAATAGAAGAGAGATGAGCAAAGATCTAGAGAAACGGGAGTGAAAAGATTTATGGCATATTCTAAATGGCACAATAGAGGAATATGCATATTTTTTGCCATACATGGGACTTGTACAAAAATTAAGCATTGGGATACAAGAAACTACATACACATGAGGAAAAAAAGAAATAATCAATACATTCTTTCATTCCATAATGAAATAATAGTAAAAATTTGTTCAAGGACCATCAACAAAAGATACACCCTCAAATGATGACTTAACAGTGATATATTAAATAATGACTGATTCAAAGAACAATCAATCAAAGAAATGATAACTTTGTAAAAGAAAATAACAGTGATGAAACCACACCCTCAAATTTCTGGGATTTAGCTAAAGCTGTCTGTCCTTAGGGGGAAAATATGTGCCCTACGATCTTATATAAAGAATACAGAAAAACAGAAGTTTAATGAATTGATTATTTTTTTTTAAAAATTGAAAATGAACAAACCCCAAACAACAAAATTAGAAGAAATAAAAAGGATAATCTGAACATATTATGCAGTTTTAAAGTAATGAAACTGAGAATAGAAAGGAAATAGAGGAATACCTCCAAAAGTGTGAAATATTCAAATTATCAGAAGACAGGAAGTTTGATGAAATTTATTAAGAACAGTCAGTACCTTTACTTCACTACTAATTCCCCTAAATAAGAAAGTATCTTATTTATTTTATGAAGAAAAAAAATCAATGAAATTGAAAAAAAATGAAGAGGACTAATTGAAGGGGAAGAGAGAAAGAGGGATGAATCCTATAAGAGTAATCAAAAAGAAAAAAAGGAGGAAGACATGTAGAAGGAGATGAAAGCCGGAGAGGTGGGCAAAGATCTAAATCTAATACTGAAACCCAGGAATGTTCGAAGACAAAAAGTAAATTACTGGCCAATGAATGGATGCTACTCCCCAGATTTTAAAGAAAGTCTGTCAAAATGATTACAATGAATTCTCCAAGATTTTATTTATTACGATCAGGTAGGATTTATACCAGGGATGCAATGTATTAAGAGAACTATGAACATAATTATATTTTAAACCAAAACATCCAAAACCACACAGTCATTTCATTAGATAAAGAGAATGCTTTGGGGAAAACACAATACTCTTTTATTATAAAAATATAATTAGAAGCATAGACCCAGTGGAACCATTTTCAATATCATAAAAGCATCTGTCCCAAACCAAAAGTTTCACATGTAATGGAGTTACATTAAAAGCCTTTCCAATAAATGCAGGAGTGAAACAAGGATGGTTACCCTCCCCACTCTGCTGGAAAAGCCAGCAATAGCAATAAGACAAGAGAAAGGAATGAAAGGAATAAAGACAGCTAAAGAAGAGCTTAAACTATCCTTATTTGCTGATGATAGGATGGTTTACTTGAAAAAACCTATTGAATCAGCGAAAACATCAACTGAGACAATAGCTTAAGCAAAGTTGCAGGTTACCAAATGTTAATACATAATATAGCATAATGTTGTTAATAGCATTTCTAGAAAATAATAACAAAGTATAAGAAGGAATAATAGAGAGAGAAATCCCATTCCAAATAAGTAAAATATACATACAATATCTGGGGTTCAAAAAAATTGCATACATTCAATTACAAAGCAATTCCTAAAGAAACGAAGGCAATTTAGTTGGAAAAATATTCATTGCTCAGGACTAGGTTGTGTCAGTATAATAAAAATGACTATACTTCCCCAAATAATTTAGACCTTTAATACTGTGTTAATGTTGTGCATGAAATTTTACCTAAAGGGCGATCTTGGGGAAGATCTTAGTTCACAGGAAGCCTCAGACATGGCAGATGTGAGCTGTGTAATCCTGGGCAAATTCTTTAACATCAGGCTCAGTATTCTCAATTTATGTAAACTGAGAAAAATGAAGAAAATGTCTGGGGGTGGCTGAGCCAGGATGTCAGAGAGAGAGAAGACAAGCAATGCAGGAAGTCCTCTCCACAGACTTTTAAGAGATGTGGAAAATGCAAGTCACTGAATCTTGCTGGGCAAATCAGAGTCCTTTGTCCAGCTTGGCGTCAGGGGGAAAGGGAGGTTTGTAGACTGGGATCAAGTCTAGTGAGGGAGACACATCACAAGGAGTACTCCTGCAATCCAGTTCTGAATAACTGGGCAAGAAGACTCAGATTCACATTAGGGACTGGCAACAGGATGACTGCCAATGGCAGCTTTATCACCCTCAACCCAGACCCAGGTTGGATAAACAGAGTCAAAGGAACCTATGAAGGAGAGGAATTCCTGGGTAGGGAAACCCTGAGGATGGAAACAAGGAAGTTCAGAAGACTGCAGAAGCAAGAGTGTGGCTCAGACCTTGGATGGATGCCCGCCATCCAACTCAGCCTGCAATGGAGTAAGGAGGGTAGGAATCCCAAAATAAATGGAAACCTTCAAGTCTGCCTGTCTTAGCCAGTCAGCAGAGCTTATTAGGTGGCCAATAGAGACAGAGTCCAGCAACAGTGTACTCTTGCATAGATTCACACCTAAGTGGGAAACTCATAGAACTCAGAGCAGCAGGCCTCTGTTCTGCTTCCAAGATCCTGGAATAAGACAATATACTCAGTGCCCCAAGAAAGCAGCAAGAAAACGAGCCCCCAAATTCCCTCCAGGAGTGCTGCAGAGCCCAACTCTAACTTCAAGTTTAAAGTCAGGAAGCAGGCTGGAAGAGTGGGAGGGGAAAAAGAACCTCACCATAATGAACCACTCTGGTGGCAGGGATACTCAAGACACAAATATGAAGAACAACTCATATGTCCAAGCACTGACTCAGAAAAACATGACGGCCACAAACTCAGCCACAATTCCTGGAAACTTAAGAGTAAGAGTTACACATATTTATGAATGGAAGGAGACTACTCTAGGGGGAAATAAATGAACAACAAAACAAAAAACAAATGTTGGGAAAGAAAGAATCCAGATATTCATAGCTTGGCACAAGAGCTAGAAAACTTTGCCTGTACAACAAACTCTCTAAATATATGAATAGACCAAAGGAAAACCACAAGGCAATATCAAATATTAAAACAAATTTAAGAGACTGAAGAAATATAGAAGAACATGTAAAATATCTTATGCTGGGCTACTCCCAGCCGAGCAATGCCTTTCCTTACTCAGTGGCCTCTACGACTCTCCTGGACGTCTCCAGATAAAGCAAGGCAGTCAGTCATCTCCTTCAAGGAAGGAAGTTCAAGCAGGCTTTATTTGGTCCAGCTCATGATGGTCCCCCTTTCCTTCCCCTTGTCCCTCCTTGTGTCCTCTGCCCACCACCTCCCTTGCCTCCTGGAATCACGTGCCTCAGCAACAAGTTCTCCATAGGAAGGGGAGTGCTTACCCCATTATGGCACATACTCAATGCCTATACATCACGTGACCTGCTTATTAGCAGGAACATGTTGATACACGTTGGCAGAATATACACCTGAGTGCCTCGACCACATCCTGGAGATGCAGGTTGCCAAAACAGTATGGTCCAGTGGTCAAGGGATGGGGCGAGGTTGCAGGTCTGGCTCAAGGTTCAGGGCCCAACAATCTTACAGCTCATATGGAAGAAAACAAGGAAAAATTTGTGTCATTGGACTGTCTGAATGTCATTTAAAAAACAGCCTAAGACATAAGATTTTAAGAAATTGTAAGCCTCCCCATAGATCTCATAAACAGAGGAAAAAGTAGAAATAAAAACCCAAAGATCATTTCCTGAAAGATCTTGGAATGACAACTCCCAGGAACATCATAGCCAAAATGCTGAGTTTTTAGGCCAATGATAAAAATACTGCAAGCAGTCAGAATGAAATTTCAGTACAATTTAAGAGCCAAGTAGTCACTAGAATTTATTTATGAATCCATCTGGCCTTGGAGACTTTTTCTTGTGGAGTTCATTGATGGCTTGTTCAATTTCTTTCTCAAAAATAGGACTATTTGAGTATTTTATTTCCTGTTCTGATAATCTGGACAATCTATATTTTTGTAAATATTCATTCATATAAAATTTCCCCTAACAACTGCTTTGACTGCATCCCATTAGTTTTGGTACGTTGTCTCATTATTGTCATTATTCAGCCATCCCCCAACTAAGAGGTATCCACTCAATTTCCAGTTCCTTGCCACTATAAAAAGGGCTGCCACGAAGATTTTTGCATATATAAGTCCTTCTTGTCTTTTATGATAGCTTAGGGATATAGACCCAGTAGTGAGACTGCTGCATCAAAGGATACATGCAGTTTGATGGCCCTTTGGGCATAGTTCCAAATTGCTCTTTAGAATGTTTGGATCATATCACAACTCCACCAACAATGCAATAGTGTCCAAATTTCCCCACATTCCCTCCAGCATTCCTCATTATCTTTCCCTGTCATCTTAGCCAATTAAGAGGTGCCTCAAAGTTGTCTTAATTTGCATTTCTCTATTCAGTAATGATTTAGAGTGTTTTTTGTCTTCATATGATTAGAAATGGCTTTAATTTCATCATCTGAAAATTGTCTGTTCATATGCTTTGACCATTTATCAACTGGGGCTTGACTTGCATTCTTATAAATTCAAATCAGTTCTCTATTAGAAATGAGGCTTTTAATAGAAACACTGACTGTAAAAATTGTTTCTCAGATTTCTGCTTCCCTTCTAATCTTGGCTATATTGGTTTTATTTGTGCAAAACCTTTGTCATTTAATGTAACCAAATCATCCATTTTGCATTTCATAATGTTCTCTAGGTCTATTTTGGCCATAAATGCCTTCCTTCTGCAAAGATCTGACAGGTAGAGTATCCCTTGCTTTCCTAATTTGTTTACAATATCCCCCATTCTGTCTAAACCATGAACCTATTTTGACTTTATCTTGGTATAGGGTATTAGATGTTGATCAGCACCTCGTTTTTCTCATACTACTTTCCAGTTTTCCTGGCATTTTTGTGAAATAATGAATTCTTATTCCAGAAGCTGGAATGTTCGGCTTTATCAAACACTAGATTAGTATAGTCATTGATTATTGCGTCTTGTGTACCTAACCTATTCCATTGATCCTCTACTCTATTTCTTAACTCAAATGGTTTTGATGACTGCTGTTTTATAGTATAGTCTTAGGTCTGGTATGGCTACCTTTCTTTGCATTTTTTCATTAATTCCCTTGTTATACTTCATCTTCTTGTTCTTCCAGATGAATTTTGTTATTATTTTTTCTATCTGTACAAAGTACAGTGATTGCCGTGGAACTTAATAATTAGGTGAATTTAGATAGAATTGTCATTTTTATTATATTAACTCAGCCTAGTCATGAGTAATTGATATTTTCCCAGTTGTTTAGATCTTACTTTATTTGTGTGATAAATGTCTTGAAACTGTGTTCATATAGTTCCTGGCTATGTCTTGGCAGGGAGAGTTCCAAATGTTTTATATTGGATTTTTAAAAATCCAATCTTGCTGCTGGGCTTTGTTAACAATATAGAGAAATTCTGAAGATTTATTTGGGTTTATTTTATATCCTGCAACTGTACCAAAGGAAATAATTGTTTCTAGTCCTTTTTTAGATGATTCTCTCAGGTTTCTCAAAATATAACAACATATCATCTGCAAAGAGTGATGGTTTTGTTTCCTCACTACTTTTTCTAATACCTTCAGTTTTTTCTTCTATGATTGTTAAAGCTAACATTTCAAATACAGTATTGAGTAATAGTGGTGATAATGGGCAACCCTGTTTCACCTGTGTTCTTATTGGGAATGCTTTTAGTTTATTCCCATTGCATATAATGTTGCTGATGGATTTTAGAAAGATGCTACTTATCATTTTAACGAAAACTCTGTTTATATGCTCTTTCTGTTCTCTTGTGTTTTTTATTAGGAATGAGTTTTTATTTTGTTAAATGCTTTTTCTGCATCTGGTCAGATAATCATATGAGTTCTCTTAATTTTAATTATTGATGTGATCAATTTTGTCAATAGCTTCCCTGATATTGAACTAAGCCCTCTTTCCTTGTATAAATTCCACTTGGTCATAGTGTATTATCCTGGTGATAAGTTGCTGTAATTTTTGGCCAATATTTTATTTAATTTTTTTGCATCACTATTTATTAAAGAAATTGGCTTCTAATTTTCTTTCTCTGTTTTGGCCCTTTCTGATTTAGGTATGGTTTAGGCACTATATATGTGTCATAAAAGAAATTTGGCAGGACTCCTTCTTCACCTATTTCCCCAGATGGTTTAAATAATATTGAGATTAATTGTTCTTTAAATGTTTGACAGAATTCACTTGTAAATCCATCCAGCTATAAAGATTTTTTCCTCCACACAAATAAAATCAGACCTAGTCAACTGGAAAAACATAAAATGCTCATGGGTAGGACGAGCAAATATAATAAAAATGACAATACTACCCAAACTAATTTACTTATTTAGTGCCATACCAATCAAACTCCCAAGAAATTATTTTACAGATCTAGAAAAAAAATAGTAGCAAAATTCATTTGTAAGAACAAAAGGTCAAGAGTTTCAAGAGAATTAATGAAAAAAAAAGGCTGATGATGGTGGACTTGCTGTACCAGATCTAAAACTATATTATAAAGCAGCGGTCATCAAAACCATTTGGTACTGGTGGAGAAATAGAGTAGTGGATCAGTGGCATAGGATAGAATCACAGGACAAACCAGGCAATAACTATAGCAATTTAGTGTTCAATAAACCCAAAGACCCCAGCTTCTGGGATAAGTACTCACTATTGGACAAAAACTGCTGGGAAAATTGGAAACTAGTGTGGAAGAAATTAGGGCTTGACCCACATCTAACACCACATATCAAGATAAGATCTAAATGGGTTCATGATCTGGACATAAAGAGTGATATTATAAGTAAATTAGAGGAATGTAATATAGTTTGCCTCTGACCTATGGAGATGGAATAAATTTGTGTCCAAAGAAGAACTGGAACTCTTAATTGAACATCAGATAGATAACTTTGACTATATTAAGTTAAAAAGTTTTTGTACAAACAAAACCAATGCAGTCAAGATTAGGAGGGAAGCAATAAATTGTGAAATCATCTTTACATTTAAGGGTTCTGATAAAGGTCTCATCCCTAAAATATATAGAGAATTGTCTCATATTTATAAGAATTTAAGCCATTCTCCAATCGATAAATGGTCAAAGGATATGAACAGACAATTTTCAGAGGATGAAATTAAAACTATTTGTAGTCATATGAAAAGGTGCTCCAAATCACTATTGATCAGAGAAATGCAAAGACAACCCTGAGGTACCACTACATACCTGTCAGATTGGCTAAAATGACAGGAAAAGATAATGATGAATGTTGGAGGGGTTGTGGGAAGGCTGGGACACTG
>JAJPUD010020967.1:7853-23811 GCA_023553655.1 Myrmecobius fasciatus | reverse complement strand
AAGAGAATATAAGCATGTTGGCAGGAAAGCCCAGAGGCCTTTTTGATATCAAAAATCTGAAGTTCAAGGGAAAACCACAGACCACAGGACCCATGACTATAAAATTAAGAGAGGGCAAGTTTGAAACAAAACTTCCTAATCAAATCTAGGGATAAACCCAAGATTAGATTAAATGGTGGTTGGTAGAAGTTAAAATTTAGTGATAAAAGGGCTGCATTTTAGGTACCTATTTTATGTTACAGCTTAATGTATATAGTCATCTTTTATTACTGTGCTGAAAATACTATATTTGTCATTTTGATGGAGATTTTTTTTTTGTCTAGAAGATAAATGATTTAAATCTGGTTTTGAAGTAAACCTATCTATTACTTAAGCTTGGATGATACATTCAATGCATTTTTTTGTAACGGCTCTTTTGAGGAGTACTGAAGCTTTTGTAAGTTAAAACTACAAACTTACCCATATAAAGTGCTAGCAGGAATGCCTCAGTTATTGTTTTCCTATGGCAGGAATGGATTATTTCCCAAACCCAGACTATAAGAACTATATAATTAGGACATTGGTTTCTTTCACCCACCAAAATCAATGCTGAAGATCTTTTCCCAATTGTTTCTCAACATGCTGAAAGGGTCCTGGTTCCAAATTCTGCTTCGGATACTTATTACTTACATGACACTGGGCAAGTTATGTGTCCTTTCTAGATTTCATCTTCCAGCCAATGAAAGAGTTGTACTCAAAAGACCTTTTAGCTCTAAATCTATGATCCTAACTATCCTAACATCTCCCTTGTCCAGATCCCTCCTCTTCAGCATGGTGTGTCCTCATCAGAGAAGGTGCTATGCTCCTTGAGCAAAGCAGAATTGAATTAGAAATCAGAAGAAACTCAAGATGTGCAAAGCTAGAAAGTCTATCCCAAATGTTCATAGGGACTGTGATCAGCCACAGTTAGACCCACTGAAACTGGACTCTAATATAGTGATGCCATTTTAGTCGTCTTCCAGAAGGACAATAACCAAGCAATGGAGTAGCACTTTATGGTCTATAAGAGGCTTTCATCCATTATCTTATTTGACCCCAGCAATCGCCCATCTTGGTTTAGTGGATAGACAAACTACCTGAAAGTCAGAAAGATATCTTTCTTATGAATTTATTAGTCTGGCACACAATGGCTATATGATCCTGGACAAGTCCTATAACCTCTCAGAAAGCAGGGTCATGCTCTATAGACTGAAGAAAGGAGCTGATCTGTAAGTAGAGAAAGTTTCCTTATCAGGAGTTCCATACGCAAATAAAATCATAGGTTTAGCCAAAACAAACCAGCCCGAATGCAGGGAAGTTGAAAATGCAGGTATTACTGACTAATAATTTCACTAATATGGGAACTCTCAGGTAAGGAAATTTTCTACCCATATAGGTTAGCATCTTTTCTATAATTTAGTCTTAAGGAGTTCGAGGTCTTTCTTGATTTTAAGCTGGCTCTCTAGCTACTAAACCACATAGTCTCTCTTTCTCCATGTCCAAAGAGTTATTGAAAAACATGCATAAAATAAAAAAATTTTTTTTAAAAAGATAAAAAGGCAGTTCTTTTAAAATATCAGATTTTATATCAGGGGATATTGAGGCTCAGATAGGCTATCTGATAGAACAAGGTCACACAATCAAATTTTGGAATCAAGGTCTTTGAACTCCAAGTTCAGTGCTGTTTCCTTAACAACTGAAGAGCAATGAAAGGGATATCAAGGTAGCTCAGTGGATAGAGCACTGAAGGTAAGAGGACTTGAGTTCAAATTTGACCTTAGATGAGTGACCCTGGCTACTTAATTCCAATTGTTTCTAAAAAAAAAAAAAAGCAGTGTGGTATGGTAAAATCCTAGCTTTCCTACCTATGCACAGGTATCAGTATATAATCTTGATTGAATAAGTAATTTTGTACAATCAAAGTCATAACAGAATGAATGAATGAAAAAGGTACTTACTCTAGGTAGACAAATACAAAATCAAGACAGACTCTTCCCTCAAAGAATTCATGCTCTAACTGGAGGAAAATAGTACATAGAAGGAGGGTTAAGCTGTAGGGTAAATACCAAGGCCCACTTAAAATACACTGCAAGGTTAGATGGCAGTACCTGTGGGTAAGGAGGGTATATGAGTGAGATAGAGCACAGGACCCAGAGGATGGGATGTGGGGCCTAAGTAACAAGGCAAATGGTGAGACCAGGTGGTCCTCCATCTTGCCAGGATTATAGTTGATAACTTCCTGCTCATCCAAGCAAAGTGATTAGAGTAGCTGTGGCTTATCTGTAGGGGAGATTTGGGGAAGAGAATGGGGTTGGGGGGTCACCATTGGGAAGGGCAGGGTGGGTCTGAAGTCCAAATGGAATATGGATTCTGGGTTCCTTTCCATAGAAGTAGGGATGGTAGTAGATTAATATCTAAGTAAGTGGGCATCTAGGTGGCAGCTAGGTGGCGCAGTGGATAGAGCACCAGCCCTGAAGTCAGAATGACCTGAGTTCAAATCTGATCTCACACACTTAACATTCCCTAACTGTGTGACCCTGGGCAAGTCACTTAACCCCAATTGCCTCAGCAAAAAAAATCTAAGCAAGGAGGAAGGGGAAGAGGACCAATAGGAAGGCTGATGAAGAAGAAAACTCAGAAGTACTTATTGCTGTGTCAGGCTCCCCATAGTCTAGATTCCATCTGGCCAGGGTGAGGAAGGGAAAAGAACCTACTCCTATAGAATTATAGAATTTAACACTTGAAATATCTCATCAGCTTTCTAATCTTGTTGTTCATTCTTTGAGGAGCACCAATAAATTCAGGAGAGAGATGTCTTGACTTGCATGTGAATTAAATTTAAATGAGGCAGGGCTGTACAAAGCTACAAACCTCACTCTCTTCTCCACTAGGTTATCTTTTGACTTAATTCGTACCTAAGCTCAGATAAACTGAGATCTGAGAAGGACCTTAATTTATAGAAAACTAAGCTCTCTCACTGCATCCAGGGCTCCCGCTTTCTAGTTTAACACAGATCCAAAATGAAAACCTACTATGATGTATCCCCCAGAGTGGCTACCTAGCCTTGGGACTTAACTGATGGATCTCACTTTCCTCATCTGTAAACAGGGGAGGAAGCAGGCTGGATTAAATGAGCCACCTCTCAGCTCAATGTTTAAGATCCTAAGCCTCTCCAGCCGTGCCAGGAAGCTGGCACCTGTATATAGCAACCCTAGGGACTAACTTAGACAGGCTCCTTTGCCCCCGGGCTCTGACATTCCAAGCCGACCATAAACACTCATAGGACAACCAAATATAGCAATCAAACACAGAAAGAGGCAGGCTGAGGTAAGTGACATCATCTGAGCCCCAGCAAACTGGAGAAAAACTCCTAGCCAAGTCTTTCATTAGGGGCATGTTTAGACATCCCTTGTCAATTCTAGTCTCTGGTTGGTCTCAAGGGTGGTCCCTCCAGTCAGGCTGGAGAAGAAGCCTGTGTTCCAGTGTGATGGGAGAGGCTAGACCATTCATTGACTGTCTGAGCTAGCAGGGACTGTGGCTGCTAATTACAAGTGAGATTGCTGAGATTGAAAGCAGAAGAACGGGGTTCAAACCCCACCTCGGTTAACACAGGCTGGAAGTTGCAGAACACTGGCCAGTCTGTGTTAGGGAAGGATTTTGCTTGCTGGGAGTTCCCTACACCAATGCAATCTCATGTGTCACCCCCCCGCACCTCCATACTGGCATTCTCTACCTAATAGTGATAGAGATTGTTATTTTTCATAAAATATAAGCTTCTTAAGGCCAGGGACAATTTCATTTTGTCTTTTTATTCCCCAGAACCTGGCAAATAGCAGGCATTTAATAAATGCTTGTTAACTGATTGATTTCCCTCTTTCTGGGACTCAGATTCTTCATCTGTAAAATGAGGGAGTGGGAAGCCTCTCCACAGATTGGAAAAGCTGTGCAGGACCTCAGAGACAACTTGCCCAACCCCTAAGGCTGCAGAGGCACTGCCTTTGTTTTAAAATAACTTTCTGTTTCAAACTCCTTTCCCAGCTGCTTTTCTTTCTCTAAAAATATGCCCTTGCTTCCCCTCCCCCATCCCCTTCTTTAAAAGGACATTGTTGGGGAAAAAAGCCTCCTTCCTCTCACTAGGCAGGTGGCTGGCCAGGAGGGACCAGCCTGACCCAATTTGCCACTGCTGCTGATCTATTCTGGTCATGGGGGGAGCCACTAGTTCCTCCTCTTTATTTCCCGGCCCCAGCCTGACTTTGAAATGCCCTAGTCACAGAATTGTGCCCGAAACCAGCCTCTCTTCTGAGCATTCTGGATGTCCTTGCTTCAGCATTTGGTGACGGAGATGGGGGTGGGGAGAAGCCGGGACAGGAACCCGAGGGGGGACATTGGGGATTCTAGGAGCAGGGAGGGGATAAGATTATGAAGCCAGGGATGCTACTGATTCTCTGCCAGGCTCTGCTTCCCCTTCTGCCCCCCCAAGTCAGAGCCTGGCTTCCCAGTCCCATCCCCTCCCATTCTCCTCAGGTGACATCTCCCTCCCAAAACTTGAAGCAGCCACCAAATTGACCTGGAAGATCCGGACTCTAAAAGCAAAGGTGCTTCCACTCTGTCCCTCCCACCAATGCACTGCAAGCCCTTCCCTCACTGCCCCCCACTTCTAGCATCAGCAATTTTAGGAATATCAGCCTTTCCTCATTCAGCCAGGAGGCTGCACCCAGAAGAGAACTGCCTTCTGGTCTAGAACTCAGGGTGCTCTCCTCTTACCTCTTGCTTTTTCCCTCCTCCCCCTCCCCTTCATCTCCTCTTTTCTCCTCTTCCCACTTATCTTTTTCCCTCCCTACTCTCCTGTCTGTCTCCTGCTGTCCCTTCCTCTCCTTTCTCTCTCTCTTCTCCCTTCTCTATGTGCTCCTCTCTTCTCTCTTAGATGGAAAGGACCTTGGGTCATCTCAGGCCAGGAAGTCCTGACTAAGGCCATTAAGGACTGTCTTCTTTTCTTTTCTTGCCCTTTGGACACCCTGGAGACAGGCCTGTTTGGCCACACTTAGCCTGGATTGAAAGTCAAATGTCCGGAGTGGAGACAGAGGGTAAGCAGTCAGCTTTTACTCCCCAGTGGTATTAGCAGCCTCACCCTGACCTCCATGTTGCCAAGGGCTTCTCTAACTCAAATCCTACTAATTTGGAATCTGTGATACATAGACATAGGCTGGCAAGGACGGAAGGAAAGATTAACTAGACAGGGTAATGAATGAAACCTTTCCCCAGTGCTATCCCAGGGAATCGGGCATGGGCTGCTTATAGGTCAAACCTTAGAATTGCTGGATTTTCTATCTTCTGTCTACTAAATTGGCAGCTACCTGAAGGCAGGAACTGGAACTTGATTTCAGATTCTTCCAAGGTATGACCCAGCCTTGCAAATAGCTATGGACTTGGTGAGGAAACCTAGTTTTCTAACCCCAGCTCTGTCACTGACCAGCTTCAGAACCTTGAACATTAAATGCCTTTCTCTCTTCTTGACCTCATTTGCAAAGTGAAAACATGATGAGATTAGACTGTATTTTCCCTTCCAGCTCTGACATTCCATCCAATTCAGTGAAATGTTTATTGAATAAATGAATGGATGGATGGATGATAATGACCCATGTTTGCATAACCTTCTTTAGAGAAGGAGCTGTTTTGTTTTTATTTTTGTATATCCAGAGCCTAGCCCATAGTGAATGCTTTTTATTAAGCATGTTTATTAAATTCCATGGAATTGAATGTATTTTTTTCATAGGATTTTTTTTTCTTCAGTGATCAGCACAATAGCCTTATAAGAGAGATAATGCAGGTCATATTACCCCTAATTTATAGATAAGGCGATAGGGTCTAAGGTGAGGGATTGAGCAAAATCAAAGAGGAAATCAGAAGGCAAAACCAGAAGGAAAATCCAGGTCTTGTGACCCCTGGTCCAGGACTCAATATTTGAATGATGCTGCTCTGAACTGAGACCTGAGCTGGGGCCAGAGGGATTCAGTAAATACTGACTGGATTATTGTTATCCAGTCAACAAGATTGCATTCCTCAGGGAAATATAGATGTAAGATCACAAACACCTATTGAAAACCAATATAGTATCCCTGGATTCAGAAAACTTCACTTTGAATCCCAACTCCACCTTAATTTTGGGCAAGAATCTTCATACTTATTTGTCTCACTCTTAAAGGGACAGGGGTGGGCTAAATGACCTCTAAGGACCTTTCCAGTTCTTAATTTTATGGTTCCAATGTAATGGGGGTCTGAGTTTCAAAGAGACATTTAAAATATCCTTCCAACTTCAGCTCTTCTACTTTTGTCTTATCTTTTAAAATGGTATTTTATTTTCCCAAATACATGTAAAGAGAGTTTTCAACATTCATTTTTGTCAAGCTTTGTGTTTTAAGCTTTTCTCCCTCCCTCTTTTAACCTTTCTCCTCTCCAAGACAACAAGCAATCTGATATAGGTTAAATATGTGCAATCCTTTTAAACATATTTTCATATTTCTCATGTTGAGCAAGAAAAATTAGACCAAAAAGGGGGGAAAAATGAGAAAGAAAAAAAAAAAGGTGAAAATACTATGTTTTGATCCCTATTCAATCTCCATAGTTCTCTCTATGGATGTAATTGACATTCTCTATCCCAAGTCTATTGGAATTGGCCTGAATCATGATATCAGAGAGGCCTGGAGAGACTTGCATGAACTCATCCTAAGTGAAATGAGCAGAACCAGGAGATCAATATACACGGCAACAAGACTATATGATGATCATTTCTTATGGACGTGACTCTCTTCAACAATAAGATGATTCAAATCAGTTCCAGTTGTTCAGTGATGAAGAAAGCCATATACACCCAGGGAGAGGCCTGTGGGATCTGAGTCTGGACCACAACATAGCATTTTCATACTCTCTATTGATGTTTGCTTGCATTATGTTTTCCTTCTCAGATTTGTTTTTTCTTGTAGATCCATTTTTTCTTGTACAGCAAGATAACTATAAATTTGTATACACATAATCAATTTGTCAAGTATTTTAACATAATTAACATGTATTGGACTTCCTGCCATCTAGTGCAGGGGGTGGGTACTAGGAGGGGAAATTTGTAACAGAAAACTTTGCAAGGGTCAATGTTGAAAAATTACCCATGCATATGTTTCGCAAATAAAAAGCTTTAATTAAAAAAAAAAAAAAAAAGGAATTGGCCTGAATCATCTAGAGCCACTTCTATCAGAGTTGATTATCATATAATGTTGTTGCTATGAACAGTGTTCTCTTGGTTTTACTCCCTTCACTTAGCTTCAGTTCATGTCTTTCCAGACTTTTCTGAAATCAGCCTGCTCATCATTTCTTATGGAACAATAACACCCCATTACATTCATATACCACAACGTATTCAGCTATTCTCCAATTGATGGGCACCCACTGGATTTCCAGTTTGTTGCCACTATAAAAAGATCTGCCACAAACATTTTTGCACATATGGGTCTTTTTCCCACTTTTGTCTTATTAGGTGATTCTTCTGCTCATGCAGTTACTGAGAGACAGTGTTAAAAGGGGAAAAAAACCCTTTGGGGACTTCTCCCATCAGAGGCCATTTGGCTTGTGAAAGAACTTCAGTCTTTGTCCATGTGACTTTGCAGATGCTTACATATTTACATGTATAAAATGTCCTCTTAAGTTTGTTTAGATCTTTACTTCTTTTCTTTTTATTTCTTTTTTTGTAGGTGAAGGAAATTGGAGGTTCTGACCTTGTGATATCAAAAATCTAGATGGCACTTTTGATAATCTGGTATTTCAGAGCCAGTTAAACATCAATGACTCAAGGAACAAGGTGTGACCTTTGGGACTAGAAGCTACACAAGAATTTATCCACAGAGATACCGTCTTTACATGAGAAATTTTGAAGGCAATGTTATGTAAGAAATGAGCTAAGTTTTGAGATTCTCTCTTAGAGTCTGCACACTATGGGGACAATATGCCCCTAAGGCTTGAAGTGGGTGGATGGGGAGAATTTGTTTATTTTTGCTACATAACTGAAGTAAATATTTCTTTGTAAAAGTTAATTGTAGTGCCATACCAATCAAACTCCCAAGAAATTATTTTACAGATCTAGAAAAAATAGTAGCAAAGTTCGTTTGGAAGAACAAAAGGTCAAGGATTTCAAGGGGATTAATGAAAAAAAAGGCAGATGAAGGTGGCCTTGCTGTACCAGATCTAAAACTATATTATAAAGCAGCGGTCATCAAAACCATTTGGTACTGGATAAGAAATAGAGCAGCTGATCAGTAGCACAGGATAGGTTATCAGGACAACCTAGGCATTAACCTTAACAATCTAGTGTTCGATAAACCCAAAGACCACAGCTTTTGGGATAAATACTCTCTATTTGGCAAAAACTGCTGGGAAAATTGGAAACTAGTGTGGAAGAAATTAGGGCTTGACCCATACCTAACACCACATACCAAGATAAGATCTAAATGGGTTCATGATCTAGATATAAAGAGGGACTTTGTAAGCAAGTTAGAGGAAGGTAATATAGTTTATCTCTCAGACCTGTGGAGATGGAACAAATTTATGTCCAAAGAAGACTTGGAACTCCTAATTGAACACCAGATGGATAATTTTGACTATATTAAGTTAAAAAGTTTCTGTACAAACAAAACAAATGCAGACAAGATTAGGAGGGAAGCATCAAATTGGGAAATCATCTTTACATTTAATGGTTCTGACAAAGGCCTCATTTCTAAAATATATAGAGAATTGTCTCATATATATAAGAATTCAAGCCACTCTTCAATAGATAAGTGGTCAAGGGATATGAACAGACAATTTTCAGATGATGAAATTAAAACCATCTCTAGTCATATGAAAAGTTGCTCCAAATCACTCTTGATCAGAGAAATGCAAATTAAGACAACTCTGAGATACCACTACACACCTGTCAGATTGGCCAAAATGACAGGAAAAGATAACGATGAATGTTGGAGGGGATGTGGGAAAACTGGGACACTAATACATTGTTGGTGGAACTGTGAACGGATCCAACCATTCTGGAGAGCAATTTGGAGCTATGCTCAAAAAGTGATCAAACTGTGCATACCCTTTGACCCAGCAGTGTTTCTACTGGGCCTATATTCCAAAGAGATCTTAGAGGAGGGAAAGGGACCCACATGTGCAAGAAAGTTTGTGGCAGCCCTTTTTGTAGTGTCTAGAAACTGGAAACTGAAGGGATGCCCATCAATTGGAGAGTGGCTGAATAAATTATGGTATATGAATGTTATGGAATATTATTGCTCTGTAAGAAACGACCAGCAGGACGTTTTCAGAGAGGCCTGGAGAGACTTACATGAACTGATGCTGAGTGAAACGAGCAGAACCAGGAGATCATCATGCACAGCAACAACAGTATTACATGATGATCAACTCTGATGGACATGGCTCTCTGCAATAAAGAATTGTCTCAAACCAGTTCCAGTTGTTCACTGAAGAAAACTATATACACACAGAAAGAGGGACATGAAATATGGACCACAAAGTAACATTTTCATGATCTCTATTGACATTTGCTTGCATTGTGTTGCCTTTCTCTGATTCTTTTTTTTTCTTGTAGATAGGATTTTTCTTGCATAACTTCTCAAGCATTTCAACATTATTAACATGTAGTGGACTTCCTGCCATCTAGGGGAGGGGAGGGGACTGGGGGTAAAATTTGTATTGGAAAGCTTTGTAAAGATCAGGGTTGGGGAACTACCCATACATATGTTATACAAATAAAAAGCTTTAAAAATAAAAAAAAATTTAAAAAAAAAGTTAATTGTAGGGAGGGCAGCTAGGTGGTGCAGTGGATAGAGCACCAGCCCTGAAGTTAGGAGGACCTGAGTTCAAATCTGGTCTCAGACACAACATTTGCTAGCTATGTGACCCTGGGCAAGTCACTTAACCTCAATTGCCTTAGCAAAAAAAAAAAAAAAGTTAATTGTAGGGGCAGCTAGGTGGTGCAGTGCTTAGAGCACCAAACTTGGAATGGGAAGAATTGAGTACTTCAAATAGCCTCAGACATTTACTAGCAGGAAAGTCCCTTAACCCTGATTACCTCAAAAAAAGACTAAGTTGTGTTAAATGTTTTAGGGGGCAGCATTAGGTGGGGGCTCAAGCCAATGGCAGGAGAAAAGAGATATTCACAAACCCATCAGAATACCCTGGAACCCTGAGGAGAGCAGCCTGGTCTCCTGGATGGATGAGACCCCTCTCTCTGTTTTGCATTCCTTGGTTTCTTTGCTAAGAAGAGAAGAAAACTGGTAGGGAAGAAAGAGATGGGTCCATTAAATGTCTACTCAAGAAGCTTACCCTAGAAGGAGAGGGAGGTCCTTGAGGTACAAAAGTTAATTCTTATTGATGGATCTAATAACCAACCTGATATATGATAGTAATGGAATACTATTGTTCTATAAAGAATGATGAATAGTTTGATTTTAGAAAGGCCTGGAAATATGTACATGAACTGATGCTAAGTGAAATAAGCAGAACCAGGAAAACATTGTATACAGCAACAGCAAGATTGTGCAATGACCAACTGTGACAGACTTGCTTCTTGGTGGTTCACTGATCCAACACAATCCCAGTAAATTTTGGATGGAAAATGCCATCCAAAAACAGAGAGAGATACATGAAAACTGAATGTAAATCAACATTTTTTTTTGTTCACTTTTTTCTTTTTCTTCTATTTTTTTTTCTCCTCTTGTGGTTTTTCCCCTTTGTTGCAATTTTTCTCTCCCAACATAATTTATAAGAAAATACGTGGGGAAAAAATGAATGTACATGTATAATAAAAAAAAAAGTTGTTTCTACATGTCATTAGGGGAAATGAAAATTTAAAAAAATATCAGTTCCAGGCTGAAGGCAAATTCATCAATCAACTATGAAAAGTGGTTCATAGAAACATGGAACAGCAGAACTAGAACTTTAGACTTTATTTTTTTAACAGTTTTTTTTATTTTTCCAAATGCATGCAAAGATAGTTTTCAACATTCACCTTTACAAAACCTTGTATTCCAAATTTTTCTCCCTGCCTCCTCCACTTCACGTTCCACTAGATGGCAAGCAATGAAATATAGATTAAACATGTACAATTCTGGAACAGACTTTAAAAATGTAACATAGAACGTCAGAGCTCAATTTGGTCTTTGAATCCTAGAACATTGACCTAGATATGTTCTACCTATCTATACAAAAACAACTTCTACAAACTAATGTAAATTCTCAGAAGGCAGGGATTATGGTTTAATTTTTTTTTTTTTTTGGTCTTTGTATCTCCAAGGTCTAGCACTGGTAGGAACATAATAGATGACTAATAAATTAGATTATTGAGTGATTGATTAAAGAAACTGGAAGTTGATAAATGATCAAAGGATATGAACAATTTTCAGATGAAGAAATTAAAACCATTTGTAGTCATATGAAAAGGTATTCTAAATCATTATTGATCAGAGAAATGCAAATTAAGACAACTCTGAGGTACCACTACACACCTGTCAGATAGGCTAAGAAGACAAGAAAAGATAATGACAAATGTTGAAGGGAATGTGGGAAAACTGGGACACTAATACATTGTTGGTAGAGCTGAGCAATTTGGAACTATGCCCAAAGGGCTATCAAATTGTGCATACCCTTTGACCCAGCAGTGTTTCTACTGGGCTTGTATCCCAAAGAGATCATAAAGGAGGGAAAGGGACCCACATGTGCAAAAATGTTTGTGGCAGCCCTTTTTGTAGTGGCAAGAAACTAGAAGGATGCCCATCAATTGGAGAACAGCTGAACAAGTTATGGTATATGAATGTTATGGAATATTATTGTTCTATAAAAAATGATCAGCAGGATGATTTCAGAGAGGCCTGGAGAGACTTACATGAACTGATGCTAAGTGAAATGAGCAGAACTAGGGGATCATTATACATGGCAACAGCAAAATTATATGATGACCAATTCTAATGGACATGTCTCTTTTCAACAATGAGATGATTCAAGCCAGTTCCAATGGTCTTGTAATGAAGAAAGCCATCTGCAACCAGAGAGAGGACTGTGGGAAATGAATGTGGATCACAACATAGTATTTTTGTTCTTTTTATTGTTGTTTGTTTGCATTTTATTTTTTCTCATTTTTTTCCTTTTTGATCTGATTTTTCTTGTGCAGCATGATATTTGTGGAAATTTGTAGAGAAGAATTGCACATGTTTAACACATATTGGATTACTTGCAGTCTAGGGGAGGGGATGAGGGGAATGGAGGGAAAAACTTTAGAGCACAAAGTTTTGCAAAAATAAATGTTGAAAATCATCCATGCATATGTTTTGAAAATAAATAGCTTTAATTTAAAAAAAAGAAAAGAAAAAAATAAACTAGAAGGACTGGAAGAATGGAAGAAACTTTTCAGAATGGATCAAGAACAGAAGCAGGAAGATTTAAGGACCAAAATGCTAAAATCTGGGAGTCTAGCAATACTGGGGAGCATCTTCTGGAAATGATTCTACTTACTGGGAGTAGAGAGAGCTGACAGATTGTCTGGATTACAGGTCCTGCTTTCTAGGCTCAGTTTGAGTGATTTCATTCCTCTTGGATTGGGTAGCCCTGACCTCAGTTCTACTTACTGTTCAAACTTGGGTCCTGACTAGCTTTAGGAAGTTTCCCAACAACTTGGAAAGAAGACACTTATAGTACAGAAAACAAGAAAATATAGTATGCAAACATGCATCAGATTATGAGGTACACACAGTCAGGGATTTTAGAAATTCAGAGAAGGGAGAGATCCGTGAGAGATGTAGTAATCCCCTGAATCTTTCTAAAACAGATGGTACTTAAACTGAACCTTGCCTAAGGATTGAATATGAAAATTAGAGTGGAAAAGGTATTCCTGACCAGAAAAGAAGCTGAAAAAGAACCAGGATACAGGAAATTTGCTTGGGAAATGAGTGCAACAAGGAGAAAATCCTGACTGTCTTGGGTCAGACCTAATAGAGTCCAGGGTATTGCCATGATTATTATCATCCTCAAAAAATGGCCAAACTTTTAGGGTGAGAATCAGGAACCTAGCTGTATCTTAGGGGCTAGGAAGTTGTTTCCTTCTGACTGCTTACTTACTTCCTACTGATTTAACCAGTTAAGATATCCTCTGTAAAGAAACACAAGGGAAATCAAACTGGAAATTCAATTTAACAAGCATTTTTTAACAGCCAACTCCTGCACTTGGTCTGGGAATCTAAAGACAAAAATAAAAAAGGCCCTACCCTCCAGGAGCTTACTTGTCTATTGGAAAAGTCAATACAAAATTTATACAAAATCAATATAAAGTAAAAGGAATCATCCTTGGAGTCACAAAGACCTGGATTCTAGTCCCATATCTGACATGTGACTTTGAGCAAATCATTTAATCTCTCAGGGCCCCCAGACAATGATCTGGTAACCTTGCCCAGCCCTCCCTCACTTCAATCCAATTCACTTGCCCGTCGTGGTGTCACCTCCATGATGTCATGGTCTTCTTCCAGAACTAAGGACAAGCAACAAAACTACATTGCAAAACATAATAGTTGCTTTACCTGCATTAATAAGAGGGGAATTATTATGAGGCATAACAACATATCGGTGCTGTGGGAAGTCCTAGATAAAGGTGTTATTAAAGAGAATGGGGAATGTATTTCCTGAAAGAGATGGCATTTGATATAAAGAATGGGTAACCACCCAATAGAGAAGGAGGAAGGGAAGGAGGAAGGAAGGAAAGAAGAAGGGAAAAAAGGAGGAAGAAAGGCAGAAAAGGAAGAAAGGAAGATGGAACGAGAAAGGAAAGGAGGGAGAGAGGAAGAAGGGAAGAGGAATGAAGAATAAAGGCAGAAAGGAAAGAAGGAAGAAAGGAAGGGAGAGAGGGAGGGAGGAAGGAAATTCCAGACAATGGGAATATATTAGCAAGATTCATCTGTTAGAACATGGTGAATGGATTAAAAAGGAAGAGGCTATAGAGTTGAGAGACCAGTGGCTAGGATAAAAGCCTTGACCACTAAAGACAATGTTTGTTGAATTGAATTATTCCGAATGTACTAGATAGAAAAAGGCTGTTGTAATAATCAGTAGAGATAATTATAGCCTGTGTTAATGTAGAGGCTGTGGGGATGGAGAAGAAAGGACAGATGGGGAGAGATTTCAAGGGAAAAACTAAATATGGTGAATGACTAAGGGACCTACTGGAGGAAATTCCCAGCGATTTTGTGAGTGCCTCTGGCCTTTTGAATGTCTACTGCATCATGGAAGTGACTGGGGTGGGGGTGGGACTCTAGGATCTAAGGGATGAAGGACTAAAATTCAAACTTATGAAATATTCATACTCCCCAAAAAGAAAAAAGCTGCATCATAAAAAAAGGCAGAAAATCCAGAACACTGTATGAGTTGTGTGATCTTTACCAGGTTACTCCCCTTCTTTGAGATATATCTGCCTGAGTATAGTTCCTAGCTCCAAGATTTAATACTTATATGACATGCCCTCTTTAAGCCTCAATTATTTTTCTGTAAAATGGGAATAGTAATATTCATGCTACCAATTTCATTGAATGGTTATCAGGAAGGAGCATGAAAGCATTAGAGGAATAGGAATTTTATTATTATTGTTTTCCTACCTGATTAATAACTATTACTCATTTTCCCACATTTGTTCAGTTTTCATAAACATTAGCTTTATAAATATCACAGGATTATAAAATCTGATGTAGACAGGATTTCAGATATCATCTGGTCTAATATTCCAAATGGGTTTCCCTCCCACTGCCTCAAGCTCAGGGACAGTGAGTTTAACACCTCCCTCTCCCCCTGCTCAGATCACTTCCTTCCTCCTTGAATCCAATGACTAGTAAATCTCCTTTGCTGTCTCCTTACCATGGATCCCTCTCAATATCCACATTCTCAGCTCTTTCCAAGGTTCAGAGTTCTACTGAAGTTGCCCTGATGAGGCTCAATGAAAATTAACAATACCCATCCACAACTGCGACCTCATTGCAAGACACAGATCTTTTTTTATTCATCCCTGATTTATTATCCCATTCCCTAATAGTAGATGTTCTAAACCTCTTTTCTTCAGTGCCCTCAAGTCACCCCCTTCTCCCTCACTCCCAACAAGTGACCTTTTCTTTTACTTCACTGAGAAGTTTGAGGTTTAAATTCCCTCAGCCTCTGTCCTCTTCAATTGAGGAGGTTTCTGTTTTCTCTCACTACTCCTCCTCTCCTCCAGTCTAAAAGGGTGAAGTTGTTCTCTCTGGCAAGGCTAACTGCACCTGTGCTCACCACTCCATTCCTTCCTG
Organism: Myrmecobius fasciatus; assembly: GCA_023553655.1. Lineage (NCBI taxonomy): Eukaryota > Metazoa > Chordata > Mammalia > Dasyuromorphia > Myrmecobiidae > Myrmecobius > Myrmecobius fasciatus. The sequence continues at coordinate 8,443 of JAJPUD010020967.1, read as the reverse complement.
GAACTCTGCTCCATTTCTCATCCTCATCTCCAATCTGCCTCTCTACTAGCAGGCTCCTTCCCTGCTGACTACAAACATGTTCAGGTTTCCTATGCCCTAAAAACAAACAAATAAATGAGCAAATTTCCCTCAGTCCTTCTACCCTCCCCCCTGCCCAAGCTATTTTCTTCCTTCAATGACAAATATTTATTTTTTTTTTAATTTTTTTATTTTATTTGCAAAACATATGTGTGGGTAATTCTTCAACAATAACCCTTACATAGCTTTCCGTTACAAATTTTTCCCCCAACTCCCCACCCCTCCCCTAGATGGCAGGATATCCACTACATGTTAATTATGTTAAAATATTGGCAAATCGAATATATGTATACATATTTCCAAACTTATCATTGTTGTGCAAGAAAAATCTTATCTACACAAACGATATATCAGATAAAGGAAACACAATGTAAGCAAACATCAGTCAAAGAGTATGAGAATGTTATGTTGTGGTCCACATTTCACATCCCTCTCTCTGGGTGTATATGGCTTTCTTCAGTGAATAATGGGAGGTGGTTTGAAACATTTCATTGTTGAAGAGAGCCATGTCC
>JAJPUD010020966.1:0-23815 GCA_023553655.1 Myrmecobius fasciatus | reverse complement strand
AGATATGCATCTCGTACAACTATAAATACAAAGTTGCATAGTATGTAAATAGGAATGCTATTTATTTTATTGTGTTTTTTGGTGTGTGTGTCTTCATAAATGGTCTTGTATGTGCACAAATATACATCTCATAACTCCAAATACAAAATTGTATATTATATAAATGTACTATATTTTATGTGTGTCTCCATAAACGGTCTTATACGTGCACAAATGTGCATCTCGTAGAACTAAAATAAAAAGTTATATAGTATATAACACATATGTCTAGGCAGATGATGGCCAGATGGCCCCCAAGGACAGCCCTCCACCTCTGCCCACCCCCCGGAAGGCCTTTCTCCTCACCTCTGCCAGTCAGTTAATCAGCATTTATGAAGCCCCCGGGCCCAGGGCCGCCACTGCATCCTCAAGAGCCCCCCACGGAAGCTAGAGGAGAGAGGGAGCAGCACTTACCCAGTGGCTGGCGATGATTTCCGCACAATAGTTCATCAGAGTGGTGGCCTTCAGCTCTTCGGCAGTTTGATAGAAGCGGATGCAATTTCTCACATTTACCAAGGACATGACTCCTTTCTCACACCTACCCAAAGAAGAAGCAGACCCGGGATGAAGCACGAGCACTCGCAAATCGCCTCAGACAGAGCGCCGGCCAGCCATGCTGTGGCGCTCCGCCGCCGCCAGAGATGCTAGCTACAGGAATGAGTGGAGAAAACTGAGGGAAGGACTAAGCCCAGGCAAAAAGACACGACTGCGTGCCGTCCACAAAACCCAGCAGGAAGGGGATTCCCTTCAGAGTAACGGCAGACTAAACTCCTGGGAGACCACAGACCAAGAAACACAAATTCTACAAAAATTCTGTTTTTGTCTATTTCTTCAATACCACTGCCATACACACAATGTTCTCTTTCCCTTCACTATGAATCAGCTCCTATGAGTCTTCCCAGTTTTTTCTGAAACTGCTCTGCTCATCGTTTCTTATAGCTCCATCATGATTATCTCCCACAACTTACTCAGCCATCCCCCAATTGATGAGCATCCCCTCAATTTTCAATTCTTTGCAACCATAAAGAGCTGCTATAAATATTAGTATACAAATCCCTGTTCATTGATATCTTTGGGATACAAACCAGTAGTAGTATTGGTCGGTCAAAGTATATGCACAATTTTACAGTCCTTTGGTGCAGTTCTAAATGTTCTCCAGAATTGCTGCATTATATCACGACTGCCAGCAGTGCATTAGTGCCCATATTTTCCCACATCTTCTCCAGTATTTGTCATTTTCTTTTTCTGTCAAGTTATTCAATCTGATATAGGTGGGGTGGTATCTCAAAGTTATTTTAAATTACTTTTCTCTAGTCAGTAGTGATTTAGAGCATTTTTTTCATGTAACTATTGATAACTTTGATATTTTTCTTCTGAAAACTGTGTTTTCATAGGCTTTGATTATTTGCCAATTGCAGAATGGCTCTTATTTTTACAAATTCGGCTCAGTTCTCTATATAGTTGGGAAATGAGACCTTTATTGGAGAAAACTGCTGCAAAATGTTTTTCCCAATTCCCGTTTTCCTTCTCATTTGGGCTGCATTATTTTTGTGCAAAAGCTTTGAAATTTCATATAATCAAAATTATGTTTCACTTCCCACAATCCTCTCCATCTCATTTAGTCACAATTCTTCCCTTATCCAGAGATCTGAGAGGTACAGTTCTCCACGATCTCCTAATTTGTTTAAGATCTCATCCTTTAATTTCTAAATCATGTATCCATTTTGACCTTATCTCAGCATAGAGCGTGAAGTACTGGTCTACGTCTAGTTTCTGGCAAACCGCTTTCTACTTTCCCCAGCAATTTTTGTCAGACATTGAATTCTTATCCCAAAAGCTTGCACCACTGGATTTCTCAGATATTAGGTTACAACAGTCATTTATGATTGTACATTGTGTAATCTATCCACTGATCCACCATGCCATGTTTTAGCTAGTACCAGATTGTTTTTGAAGATTACTGCTTTATAATATAGTTTGAAATCTGGAAGTTTTAGTCTGCCTTCCCTAACTATTTTCCCCATTAATTCCCTTGATATTTTTGAACTTTTGTTCTTGTAGATGAATTTTGGTAAGTTTTTTTCCAATTATATAAAGTAATTCTTTGGTAGTTTGGCTGGTATGCTATTGAATAAATAAAGTAACTTAGGTAGAATTGTCACTTTTATTATATTGATTTGGCCCACTCATCAGCAATTAATATTTTTCCAACTGTTTAAATCTATCTTTATTTATATGAACAATGCTTTTGTAACCATGTTTATATAACCCCCAGTTTCTGTTGGCAGGCAGATTCTCAAGTGTTTTCTATATTATCTGCAGTTATTTTCCAATGGAATTCTATTCCTATCCCTTCTTGTTGACTTCTGTTGGTAGCATGTAGAAATGCCAATGATTCGTGTGGGTTTATTTTATATCCTGCAACTGCTGAAGTTGTTAATTGTTTCAACTCATTTCTCTAGGATTCTCTAAAATACCATTATCATCTGCAACGACTGAGAGTTTTGTTTCCTTATTACCTATTCTTATTCCTTCAATTTCTTTTTCTTGCCTTATTGCTATAGCAGGCATTTCTAGTACAATATTGAGTAATAGTGGTAATAATGGACATTTTTTTCTTCACTTCTGATCTCATCTGGAAGGCTTATAAGTTATCCCCCTTATGCTTGCTCTTCATTTCATCTTTTTTCTAGTATAAAACTTTATTTAACTGATAAGAAAGCTGAGGTCCAGAGGAATAAAGTCCTCCTAAGTGCCAAGTCACTTAGCGTTGTTCTTCTTTATCTTTCAGATAAATATTATTTATCATTTTAAGGAAAGCTCCATTTATTCCTATGCTTTCTATTGGTTTTAACAGGAATGGGTCCGTTACTTTGTCAAAAGCTTTTTCTGCCTCTATTGATACAATCATATGATTTCTACTGGTTTTATTATAGACAAAGTCAATTATGCTGATGTTGTCCTAATACTGACATTTATACCAGGAAAATGTATCGTACTGGGATTAACTGGGAATTCACATGTGAATCCATCTGGGGATTTTTTTCTTGGAAAGTTCATCAATGATCAGTTCAGTTTCTTTTTTCTAAGTTTGAGTTATTTAAGTATTCTATTTCTTCTTCTGGGCAGTTTATAGTTTTGTAAATATTCACCCATTTCATGTAGATTGTCAGTTTTACTGATATGTGCAACTGGGCAAAATAACTCCTAAGAATTTCAATAAATTCATCTTCACTAATGATATATTTAGCCTTTTCACTTTTGATACTAGCAATTTAATTTTCTTCTTTTTAAAAAAAATTAAACAAATGTTTATTTTGTTTTTTCCCTCATAAACCAACTCCTAGTTTTATTAATTATTTCAGTAGTTTGTTTTTTTTCTATTTTCAGTTCTATTAATCTCTGCTTTGATGTTCAGGATATTCATTTTGGTGTTTAATTGAGAATTTCAAATTTATTCTCTTTTCTAATTTCTTACACGCCCAATTTGTTGATCTTTTCTTTCTTTCTTTTATTGTTATATGCATTTAGAGATAAAAATTTCCCACTAACTATTGCCTTGGTCACCTTCTGCAAATTTTGGAATATTTCATTGTTGCCATTGCCTTTGATGAAATTTTGATTATTTCTACATCTTGCTTTTTGACCTTATTATTTAGGATTAGATTATTTAGTTTCCAATTAGCTTTTAATCTACGCCTCTACTATCTTTTATTAAATGTGATCTTTATCGCAATGTAGTCTAAAAAGAATACATTTAATACTTCTGTTTTTCTGCATTTGGCTATGAGGCTTTTATGACTTAATTACTACATGGCAGTATCTTCTTTTTTCTGCACATTCCCATTCAATTTTCTCCAGAAGTATATACTCCTTTGTGTTCATATTCCCATTCGATTTTCTCCAAAGGTCTAGCATATCTAACTTTTCTAAGATTCTATTCATCTCCTTGACTTCTTTCTTATTTATTTTATGGTTAGATTTATTTAGCTCCGAGAGGGAAAAGTGGAGGTTCTCTACTGCTATGTGTTTACTCTGTTTCTACTCTGTTTCCTTCTTTTCCTTTATGAATTTGGATGCTATGCCATTTGGTGCATATATATTGGATATCAATAACACAGTTCATTATCTATGGTTCTTAGCAAAATCTAAATTCCTCATGGAATGTTTGCTTTTTTTGTTTTGTTTTGTTTTTTTTCCGGAGATCATGATTGTTACTCCTGCCTTTTTTTATTTCAGCTGATGCAGATTAGATTTGGCTCCAATTCTTTATTTTTACTCTGTGTGTGACTTTTTATTGCAGGTATGTCTCTTGCACACAACATATTGCTAGATTCTGCTTTCTTATCCATTATGCTATCCTGTTCTATTCTATGGCTAAGTTTATCTCATTCAAATTCACAGGTATGACTACTAATTGTGCATTTGCCTCCATCCCATTTTCTTCTCTTTATCCTTCTCTCTCATTTTATATTTTGTCCCTCCTCTAAAGTCTGTGCTGCTTCTAACCACTGCCTTCTTTTACCAGCATCTCCTTTTATCAAAGCTCCTCCTCCTCTCTCTAATCCCTTGCCCTTACTTCCCCGTTGGATAAGATAGATATTTATTACCAATTAAATTTATATATTCAAGCACTGTCTACCCTGACTCTTCCCCCTCTACTGTAAGAACTTTTCCTTGCATGTCCTTTCTCTCTCTTTCCCCTCCTCCAGGGCATTCCTCTTTCCTACCTAGCCACTTTTTTTTTTTAAAAACATGATCCAAAAATAATTGATTCACTCTTACACCCTCTTTCTACGAAGAATTCTTTAAACTGTCCTAATAAAGTTATTAGACGATACATGTTTTATCTATCAATAGGGAAAGGTGAACACTTTAACCTTATTGAGTCCCTTATGATTTCTCTTTCAAATTTACCTTTTCAGGTCTCTTCATTAGGAAGGCTTGAAAGTGCCCTATTTCATTAAATATCCTTTTTTTTTTCCCCTTGAAGGATCTTGTTTAGTTTTGCTGGGTAAGTTATTCTTAGCTATAACCCCAACTCTTTAGCATTTTGGCATATCATATTCTAATCTTTCTGCTCCTTTAATGTGGTAGATACTAGATCTTGTGTGATCTTCACTGTGGCTCCATGGCATTTGAACGACTATTTCCGGCTGCCTGAAGTATTTCCTCTTTTAGCTGGGAGCTCTGGAATTTAGCTATAATAATCCCAGGAGTTTTCATTTTGAGATCTCTGACAAGAGATCAATTGATAGACTCTTTCAATTTCTGTTCTACCCTCTGATTCTAGGAAATCAGGGCAGATTTCCTTGATCACGGCTTTTAGGCAGTCCCATAATTCCTAAATTCTCTCTCCTCGATCTGGTTTCCAGGTAAATTGTTTTTCCAAGAGATGTTTTACATTTCTATCTTTTCATTCATTTGACTTTGCTTTATTGTTTCTTGGTGTGTGGTAGTCATCAGCTTCCACTGACCATTCTCATTTTTAAGGAATTATCTTGTTGAGTGAGCTTTTGTGCCTCCTTTTCCATTTGGCCAATACTGCTTTTTAAAGGGTTATTTCCTTGAGCATTTTTGTGGCTCTTTCTGCAAGCTGTTAACTATATTTTCATAATTTTCACATGTTGCTCTCATTTCTCTCCCCAATTGTACCTCTACCACTCTCAATGTGATTTTGAAAATATTTTTAAAATTTCTTCCAAGAATTCTTATTGGGCTTATGTTGAATTCAATATTTAAGGCTCTTTTGTTATTCTTGTCTTCTGCGATTATGTCTGGGTCTTGCCTGTCACCATAGTTGCTTTTATGGTCAGCGTTTTATGTTGTTGTTTGCTCATTTTCTAGCCTATTTCTTCACTTTAACTTCATGTTCTTTCCAGCTAGGGGCAGGAAGTATGAGGCTGCAGGCTTTTTTGCGCTGTTCTTTTCAGAGCTAGTTCAGAGGACCTATAAGCTATCAGTGCTTCCAAGGTCGTGTGAACCAGGGAGGAAGATGATTATTGCTCTCTCGGTCCGTGCTCCGTGGTTCTGATTCCTTGGATTATAATTCATATCTCATGTTCCTCAGTGACCCTCTTCCATTAGGATGGGAAACAACACTGTTCCTTAGGGTTCCTGGTCCTCTGGAGTGATTCTGCTCCTCACTCTTGACTAAAAGTGCTCCTCTCTGCTCTTCTATTACCTGCAATGCTCATAAGCAATGGAGAAGCTAAATAGCATCTGATCCTGCATTTGGGGCTAGCACAGGGTACCCTGAGATCGCTTTCTGACCAGCTGTCAGGTCCCCTTTTTGTCCCTGGCTTGAGAGCTCCCGAAGTTGCCTCTGTCTCCACCAGCTAGATCTACCACTGGGGTCTCCTCCATGTGGGCTCATGGCCGGTCTTTCTTCCAGGGTCAGAGATCTCCCTTTCCTACTTCCTATGTTGTCTGTCTCACACTGACATTCCCGAATGTGCTCCGAGGATGTACTTTAAAACTGTATGTCAGGAAATACCAGGAGAACTCAGCCTTTCACACCTGGCCATTCTGGCTTTGCTTACAAAAATGCTCTTTAACACCGGGGCAGAGTGCTGAGCTGGAGTCAGAATACCTAAGTTCTAATCCAGTCTCAGACACCAGCTGAGTTCTTCAACCATAAACAGAGACCCGACTTCCCGGATGGCTGGGGGATCATCTTGTAATGCAGCAACATTTATCAAGTGCTTGGCCCAGTGTAAGGCATCAAACGGGTGCCCAGAAAATTACCGTTTTTTGTAACGGCGTCTTGGAGTAAAAAGGACCCCGGCCCAACCAATGATCAGCCATCCTTATGATGATGAAGAGGCCATCCCTTCTCAGCTCTCCCTTCTGCTGGATTTAATCAACTTCTAAATTTTTTCAGTTCTAGATTTTGTTCTCAGGTAACAAGAAGAAAGAACAGAAGTGCCAGAGGATGAAGACAAGCTTGCTACTGTCCAATTTCGTTGAACATCTATTTGTTAGCGTACACCTCATATACACTAATTTTTTTGTTCGACGGGCTCAGGTGTTCACAACAAGCTCATTCAAAAAGGAGAATTCTTTTTTAAAAAGCAGTCCTGAGCCTAGAACCGTTAAAAGGCCCCGACTACGTCCCCAGCGCAGTTCCCTGACGTTGCAAGCCCCACTTCAGGTTCGAGCGACTCACCTTTCCCTCAGGAGCTGCAGCTGGAAGCGGTTGGCCAGTCTCATCAACTCTGTCAAGAAGACATCATCTTCCTTGAGCTCCAAGTCATCGGTGTAGACCCAGCGGAGCAAAGCCATGGTCACCTCGGGGTCAGCGTCTGGAGAGAAAAAAGCAGCTCGTCAGACCCAAAGAATTCTGCCAGGCAAAGGTGTGTGGGGGGGGAAATGGAAGGGGGAAGTGCTTGAACCAGCCTGACCCAGCTCTCGCCACCAGGGAATGCTCTTCTGGTGGGAGGGCGCTCTAGGGCAAGAACCAGGGCACCTGCTTCTCGGGGCACTCTGAGGTGCCAATCAGAAGCACACAGCAGGGGCTTAATAAATGCTCATTACCTCCTCCAACAACCTCCTCTCCCCCACACAGGTGTGATGGGTGCTACTGGGCTGGAGCTAACCCAGGACCTCCTAAAGCCCAGCTCGACCACATCATTCCCTCCCGATCGGCTCCAGTGGCTTCCTGCGGCCTCCAGGATCCAGCACAAAGTCCTCTGGATCTGCATCTTCACCACCTGGCCCTTTTCTGTGGGACCAGGCTTCTGACGCTCCACACTCCAGCCCGACTCGACCTCCCTTCCCGGGCCCCCACCTGCCACATGCTTTCTCCTCCACTCCCTGGCTCAGCTCGTTGGGCTCCCCTGCAGACCCCACTCAAATACCACTTTTGGGGGGCTGCTGTTAAAGATTCGCTTCTCCGGCACAAGGGAAGCCCTTTGAGGGCAGGGCCTGGTTTTGCTTTTTCTCTGAACCCCCAAGGGGGAGAGCAGAGCCTTGCTCATCATAAGCACTGAAGAACCGCCCAGATATCATACATACAGAAGCCTTTGGCAAGCGAGGCCGGCAGCTTAGGCACGAGAGCCAGCGGGCCACCTTTCTGCAGGAAATCCCTAGAAGTCGGCCAACGTTATTTCCCCATTTTCTTCACCTGTGACTCCGCCCTAAACATACAGGCCCCAAAGGCGGGAATGCCACAGTCCTGCTATCACTCTCCAGCTTGGCCAAAGCTCTGGAAGGATAGCATGAGCAGGCCCGCAGGGCAGGAGAGCTGCGGGCCTGGGGACGAGAAGGGGCCCACCGAGAAAAAAGCGCGCTCCCTTCTGTACCTCTGACCAATGAGATCTCAGAAGGAAGACTCCCTGGGCTCCACACGTTTGATAAAACATGTCCAAGCTAGAAACCGGTTTAAACTGACTGGGTTTAAGGACCGGGAAAAGGCTTTTCTTCTTGTGCTCGCTTAAGAAGCCTCGGCCATGTAAGCTTGCACACCCCACGTGGAATTCGAAGCCCATTAACAGAAGATGGGATGTATGATGGGGGGGGGGCATGTTTAGGAGTAGTAACCCTACAGGAGACTCACTGGCCCATTCTTTGGGAGGAGGGAACTGTGACCAACTAAGAGAATGAAGCTGTCAGGGAGAATGTGTGTGTGGGGGTTTCAGATCTAGGTGGGCCGGGCTCAAGATCTCATCCAAATCTGGACCTCCCTGACTTCCTGAAACTCCCAAAGGGCCGATTTCAGCTCCTCATGATCAGCCGGAACTTCCTAACACCCGGAGCAGTCAGAAGACAGGCTCCGCTTCCCTGGGCCGACCTCTGCCCCTGGAGATGGCTCAGGAGAGGAGGGAGTCCTAAAGGGGGTGCCTGAGGCCGAGGACGGAAGAGCGGCGTCCTCTGAAGCCCTGGAAGGCCCCCCTGAAGCTCGGTCCAGACAGAAACCTGGCCAAGCAACAGTATGGAGGGTTCAGAAAGAGCCCACTAGCACAGCAGTGTCAGCCTGGCTCGAGGTTTCCTTTTTACACGGAGCCATCAGCTCCAGGAAGTTTCTCTGGCCTCCACGGGCACAAGCACGCCGAAATGCCCACTGGGCTCACTGTGGCCAAGGAGACACGCCTGGGCACCAAGCTGGCGCGACGCTTCCCCGAAGGGCTTTCACCAGAAGAGCCACCCCTGGCCCCAGCAGGCAGACTCACCGGAAAGGTCCAGTTCTTCAGTGGAAGCCAGGCTGGTCAAACTCCAGTTCTCGCTGCGCGCCGCCAGCACAAACTTGTGGGCGTTGATGAGCTGGTTGCCAACCTTGATTTTCAGGTCACTGCCAAGGAAAAGAGCTACATGAGCCGAGCAGCACCAGACAGCCCACCCCGAGTCCAGCCCTTCCGTCTGTCTGTCCGTATGCCTAGAGAATCCTCAGGAGCCCAGCTTAGGGACCGGCACTTGGAGGCAGAACCCTCGGGGCTCCCAAGTCTAGACTCTGTCTCAGCACTGAGGGGCACCCTTTTTGCCCGAGCCCAACGCCATGCCCAGCCCAGGCCACTTTGGAGACGGCTTCTGAGAGTGGGCTCCTAACAGTCCCACTGCATGGCAGGCCCTGAGCTCGGCAGTCAGCCCCCCAGCACTCCGAACCCCCCAGCTCCCCAGCCCCCCGGTCCCCTGGGGCAGAGCCCAGGAGCAAGGCAGTGCCCCAAAGGCCACCTGCACCTGCCTCCAGTCTCCCACCCATGAAATCCCAGGTCGAGGACAAAAGATAAAAATTCTAGCAAGGGATACTGGGCAAAACACGCCAGGGGATAAAGGCGCTGCAAGTGCCCGGCCCGGGCCAGAGGCAGGGGGATCTGGGGAGAGGTTCCCAGAAGCTCTGTGGCCAGACAGACACAACAGGGGGCCCAGGGGCACAAGAGAGCCTCCCTTTAGTCAGCCCTGCCGGGCCCGCACAGGACACGTCCCAGGACTTCCCTCTACGGCCGCGAATCCCTGCCCAAGCTAACAGGCCCCGCTCAGCTGGGAAGGCGAGTGAGGCCCCGTCCGCCCTTGGCCCCCACCCCCAAGTGCTGCTTTCTGCACGCCTTTCACTAGCGCAGGCCGTGGGAGGAGGCCGCTCAGGTAACGCAAAGGCCGGGACAGAAAGACTCTGGGCGTTGGAGCTCCTGAAGTCTCCGCCCGGGATGCCCGGCTAGATCCCCCGAGTGAATGAAAGGCGCGAGCGGCACCCGGCGGGAGTTTCCCAGTTCAGAAAGGCCAAGACCAGAAGAGAGCCAAGAGGGAGAAGAGTCTGAGATGGTGGAAGGCCAAAAGATGGGGGAGGGGGGTGGGGGTGGCAGCGTGGCTCGGAGTTTTCAAACGCGGATCCAGGATTGTCGAGCGTTTTAATAGCAAAGACGTGGCTTGGATGATCTGACTTTGGACCTGGAGCTAAGGATAATTCTGTCCATGAGCCCCAAGAAAGCAGTGGGGTGCCCTCGACGCCAGAGCGCCCAGCTTTCTAACCTCAGCCCTCAGGGAAAGTGGCTCGGGTCTCTACCACAGAAGCCCACCCATTTCGGGCTCAGACCTGATCTATGGGGTAAGAGGGAGTCTGGCACCCTCTGACAAAGGGGAGCGCCCCCCAAGATCCTGTGCCAATCTGTAGGCCAGCTTGGTAGGGAGTGGCGTGCCAGACGTGGTCCCCTCCCCTCTTTTCTCTGAAAAGCCAAGGGCAGAGCTCCAAGAGACGTGGGGTAGGGAGAGCAGCTGGGCAGGGGCCTGTGGGGCCTGCGTGTGGAGCGCCACACATGCCTTTCTTTGGTGTATGCTTGCGTTGCGTTTCTTTCTCCTTTCTAATCTCTGGGCAGCGCGGTAACTGGGCAGAAACGTACAGAACAACTGAACGTGCTCAGTATGTGCTGGACAATCGACCGTCTGGGGGACAGGCGTGGGGAGGGAGGGAGGAACCACAAGGCTTTGCACGGGTTCTGAAGATCAAAAGCTATTATAAAAAAGCTAGGGGCAGCTGGGAGGGAGAACTCGATTTCTGATCTTTTCAAAAAATCAATTCATATTCTTAAAAAATAATGGAAAAGACTTGGGGGAGGGGGGGCTTTGTAAGTAAGGAGAGCCCCGATGTGCCCGGGGTCGGGCTTCAAAGCAGCATCAAGGCTCCTCTGGAGGACAGCTCCCCAAGAGCCCCTGGCTGGCCCGGGTTCTGTCCAACAGCCAAGTGCTGAAAGAAAGCAGGCCTGGGGGCAGCTGGCAGCCCAAGGGGAGGAGACAAGCAGGGGCCTCCGCAGCAGTCCCTCCCCTGCTCCCCTCCAGGCCCCAGCCCGGCGCCTCCAAATCTGGCCTCACCCCTGCCCCTGAGCCCCTGAGAGCCTCAGTTTCCTCACGTGTCAAATGTAAAAATGCCCACCTGGGACAGGGTCTCTGGCAGAAGCAAAGGAGCCACAACTGTGGAGAGCACTCGGCGGGCTCCAATCTCCAGCCTTCCTCCCGGGGAAAGCCTCCAGGCCCGGGGGCTCTGCAGACCAAGGAGACCAGGGGCGTCCATCCAGTCCTTGTAGCCATCACCTCCCCCTCCCCCCTGGGGCTCAGGCTTCCTCTGTCCCATCCCTCTCTTCTCTGGTCCTTCCCTCCCTCCTCTCCATCCCTCCCCTCTCTGCTTCTTCCTTCCCCTCTGGTCCTTCCCTCCCTCTCCCTCAGCTTGCCCCCAATCTCATTGGGGAGCACACTCTCAGACACTTTCAGCTCAGCTCGTGGGGTCCTCACGACTGCCCCCGGAGGAAGTGTCAGTGGGACCCCCACTCCCCAGATGAGAAAACTGAGGTTCCCCAAACTGCTCTGCTCAGGCCCGGGGCTCCAGGGTGCCGGCAAGGCCCGAGTCACCGGGCTTAAGCGGCCCTTCCCTCGAGAGCACCGGCCACACAAGTGCCGAGGCCGACAAGTCCGAGAAGCCAGAGAGCCGCAAGGGAAAGGCCCGGCCCCGCGGGGGGGAGCAGCCGCCACCTCAGAGAGCTCTCCAAACCCCACGTGTCCACGAGGGGAAACACTGTGGGTCGGTGAAAATGAGAGGAGGAGGAGGAGGAGGAGGCCAGGAGGGGCCGGGGGGCCGGAGGCCAAAGGCAGCCTCGGATGCCAGGAGCTAGGGGCCCTGGTGGGTCGGCTCACCTCTGCCCCCATGGGGAGGCTCCTTGCTCAGTAGCACAGGGCCTGGCACACAGCAGGCGCCACATAAAGGTGATGATGATGAGATCTTGAACCCAATGACAGGTTTTACTTCCCCCAAGAGACTTGACTTCATCTCAGTCTTAGCGCAAAGCGTGAATCCTGCCAGCCCTCCTCCCCCATCTCCAGGCCTCTCAGCCCCCCTCCCCCCTGCCCCCCCCCATTCATTTACCCACCACAGCCCAGGACTATCCCCCATCCTGCAAGTCAAGACTGTTGCCAGAAGTCACCAAACTGTGCAGACCAGAGTCCCCCTCCCCACACAGGTACTCTGACCCCGCCCAGGCCCTCCCCTCCCCTCCTTTCTCCCATATGAACCCTCACCACTCTCCCCAGCCCCTTTTCCTCTTGCTCCCCCATCTTCCCCTTCAAAATCTCCCCCCTGCACCCCAAGGTACCTGCCCCCCACACTCCCAGGTATTTGCCCCCTGTGCCTCTGGGCATCTGCCCCCCCACCCCCAGCTACCTACCCCCCCACCCTGGGCACCTCCCCTAGCCACGTGGCTTGCACCCCCACGGCCCACCTGGCTTCCTTTCGGAGGCAGCACCACCAGTCTCTGCCCAAGTCTTCCATGACCAGACTCACCTGGGTTCTCCCCTTACCCGGCTGCCCACCCCCTCGGCTTCCTCTTGCCCCTCTTCCCTGGGAGCATTCCCTCCCCTCCCCAAATCCCCACAACCAGCCCCATCACTCCTCAGAGGCCGCTCCCCCCACAAAGCCCCCTGACCTTGACCGCCCCCCAAGTTCAACGTCCCAGAATCTCCTCTCTTTCGCCTTCACAGACCAAACGAGGACCGAGAAATCCGACGGGAAACATCGGAAAGGCCTTTTGTCCCCCAGAACTGGCCCTCGGCCAATAAGCATTTATCGGTCATTGTCGTGGGTGCCGGAGCCCCCGCCCCAAGCCCTGAGGGCACAGGCTCCCACAGGGAGGGCCAGACTGAGGGCCCCAAAGGGCAAGCCGAGGGACCTCTGAGCAGGGAAGCCAAGCGGGCCGTGCCCCCCGGGCTCGCTCCGCACCCCCAGGTGCCTCCTCAGGGCCTTCCTGACGGGGTGGCGGCCCCCTCACCTGTACTGCTCCTGCTCATAGAGGTCGGCCACGATTCTCAGCAGACGCGTGATGAAGCAGTCGCTGCTGCCCTCCTGGTGGGCCTGGGCCGCCAGCAGGCGGCACCTCTTCTCCGTCTCCGCCAGCCGCTTCTGCAGCTTCACGTACTCCTGCCGCAGCAGCGTCAGGTGCTTTTCCAACTTGGCCACCTCCTCTGCAACGGGAACCAAGAAGCACCGTCAGGCAGCTGGGAGAGGCGGCACAAACACCCGCGCGCCCGCAGGAGGCTCAAAGAAGGCCACTCCGTAAGGGCCGGGGCCAGCGCCAGGGCAAGGGCTCCTGGTGTCTCAGTTCCAAGGAAGCACAGTGCTCATGTGTATGAGATCTATGAGTGTGCAAGCAAGCCCGAGTATACACACACACACACACACACACACACACACACACACACACACACGCACATACACACCCCCGATTCCTTGTATCAACCGTGAATTCGGGGCCCCGGAGCTGTCCCTTGCTCCTCCCCGGCCCCGTCCGGGCCTTCAGAAGGAGGTTCAGGCCGGCGCTCCCTGCTGGGCTCGCCGAAGATCACGCCGCGGTTGGGCCAAGGATGGCCCCTGCCCCGAGGGAGCTTGGCCCAGGCCCCAGTCGGGCCCCCATGAAAGAAAGTCCTGGCCGTGAGAGGCGAGACACCAGCTGCTCTAGGCGGCGTACCGGTGTCGGCCGTTGGCCCGGAAACACGAGCTGAGGGGTACGCGGGCTCGGCTGCTTGGGGACCATCAGCTCCTCCTCCCCGGGAGGAACCAAGGCTCACCTGGGGAGCAGAGCAAGGAGGCGGCGGGGTCCCCGGTTGGGATGGGGAGTAAAGCTTGCCCCCTCCTGCTGTATGCTACTCTGCCACTTTTGCAGACTTTTCACTTCCAAGTCCAACCTTATTTCCCACGTGGCCATCGAGTCCTTGCGTCCTCTGAAATGACCCCCCGGTTTCTGCGGACTGCCCTGGGCCCGAGGAGCCTGCTGGCTTGGCTGTGGGCCCAGGGCCCGGGAGCGGGCGGTCCTTTCTCCTTCCTTCACCTCAGTACTACCCCGTGGTCGATCACCCACTAGTCCCTAGGGGTAGAAGGGACTGTGATGGCGGGGAGAGCACCCTGAAACCCAAGGTCGTGGACTGGAGTCCTCTCTGAATTGCTCCAGGGCAGCCTGGGGGGAGCGAATGTCCCTGGGCCTCCACAAGCTTGTCTGTAAACTGCGGGAGCCGGACTTGAGGCCCCTGGAGGCTGCCCCCCCACCCCGACACAGCCCCCCCAGGTGCCAGGCCCTGGGCTACGGAAGTGCTTTCCCAATAGCGCTTCAGGCTCTCGAGCCACCAAGTCACCCAGCTATCTATGGAGGACCTGAGTTCAAATTCTGTTACTGACGCACCCATCGCATCCTCATCTCAGAACCGCCAGGAAATGCTCTGGGGAGCACGGGCTGCTGAGGGGCGATCTGCGGGAGCCCGGAGTCAGGCCCCAGTCCAGCCCCAGCCGCGGCTAGGCCGTCCACCCAACGCCCGTCCCCAGTCAGGAGCCGGCAGTCACTGACCGAGAGCTCTTGCGGAGCCCCGCCCCCCAATCTCCTTCAGGCCCGTTAACGGGAAGGCAGCTGGCCTCGACCCCCCTCCCAGAGGCCAAGCTCTCCCTGAAGTGCCCTGACCATCCAGCCACAAGCCCTCCTGAGTCTCCCGACCAGGGCCAAGCCCCGGCCACCAAGCAGAGCCACCGAGAGTGGTCCAAGAGACAGAAGAGGAAGAAGGGGGCTTTCTAGGGGAGGTGAGCCAAAGGGGCAAGGGGCCCTGAAGGGAAGCTGGGGGGGGGGGAAGAAAAGGCAGAGGGGGAAGTTTCTTCTGACCCTCCTCCTGGCATCCAAGGGCATCTACCACACAGACCCTCCCCTCAAGCAGTCAGAAGGGGAATCCAAGAGCTCTGTGCCAGTGGCCGGGGCAGACCAGGGGGGAGAAGTTACTCTCGGAGGAAGGCAGTAGGGTCTGGGGCCTCGAAGGCGGGGGGGGACGGGACCCTGCAGCCTGCAGTACACTAAGGGAAATGAGCCAGCGAAGAGACGGGCTGGAGAGTCACTAAATCATCACAATTATACGTGATGATGTAAGCCACGGGAAAGAGGCTAGCGGACAAAAAGAGGATCTGCCAATCAGACTCTGACAATCCCGAGAGCCTGCTGGGGGGCGGCGCCTTCCCAGGCCACTGACCACGTCTCTCCCCTCCTCAAGCAGCTCCCGGGCTCCCTCCAGCCTCCAGAATCCAGACCAAATGCTCTGGCCTTCACAGTCCTTCAGAAGCTGCCTGCTCCCTCCTGTCTGTCTTCTGACCCATCTCGTCCCGGCCACGTCCTCTTCTGCCCGGTGGTCCCAGGATCCGGCTGCGCCACCGTCCGGCACGCCTGAAACACTCTCCCTCCTCCTTGTTGACCGCTGGCCTCCTGGCTCCCATTAAGTCCTAACTAAAATTCCGCCTTCGCCAGGAAGCCTTGTCCAACTCCTCTCAGCTCTGGTGCCTTTCTTCTGTTAATTATTTCCGACCTGTCTGGTCCAAAGCTTGTTTGTACACGTTCCCTTCTCATCTCCCTCATTAGATTACAAGCTCCTCGAGGGCAAAGACCACCTTGTGCCTCTCTTTGTGGCCCTGGTGCTTAGTGCGATCCCTGGCACACAGTAGGCGCTTAATACATGTTTACTGACTGGGTGAGGTGGGAAGATTTAGGCTAAGTAGTGGTTAAGTGAGGGAGATTCAATGAAGAGGGGCTTGAGGTGAGCCTGAAGCCAGGTCCCACAGCGGTCAGTACAGCGGCCTTGGAGTCTGCAGAAGCCGAGTTCAAATGGGGCCTCAGACTCCTGCTAGCCACGCGGCACCAGACAAGTCAGTTAACTCTGTCTGACACGGTTTCCCCGCGTGTAATAAGGATAACGGTGGCTCCTACCTTCCCAGAACAGCGCTCCCTGTGACCCACACCACCAGCCCAAAGCGCTCTGACTGCCTACTGGGACAGGTGTGTGCCAAGGGTGCCAGGAGACTTCAATGACTCTGACAAAGGCACGCAAGCTCGTGGGATCTGCTGGGGATGGGCGAGCTAAGACACTGGGTGGCAGTCAGGAGCCCAGAGCTCGTCCAGTTAGAATGAAGGACAAAATCCAAGCACGAGTTCAAGAGGGAAGCGATGTTGTCGGGCTGGTTTTGAAAATCCATTCTGCAAGGGGAGAAGGGAGAGACCTGGCCAGGAAACAGCCCTGAAACCGCTCGGGGCTTCCAATGCTGACCAGTCCTGGGGGCGTCCCGTGGCACCAAGCCCAAGGCCCGGACCTGGAGAAGCTCGGCTTCGATGTCCGGCTGTCTCTCCTCTGCCTTGATCAGCCCTCGCCGACCAGCCACCGCGCCACACCCTTATGAGGCAGCTGCCCTTTACGGACCAGAAAACTGAGGCAAAGAGGTCCCACAGCTAGGAAGGAAGGGTTTGGGGTTGGATCTGAATTCAGGTCCTCCTGACCCTTAGTGCCTGCGTCTGGAGAGCCGTGGTCCAGTCTAGGACCCACCTTTAGGAAGGCAAAGGCTACCAGGATGACAAAAGTCACTGAGGACCCAGGCAGTGTTTGGCCAGGAGCTTTTTTTTTGGGGGGGGCAGGGATACAGCTCTGCAAGGGAAGTGGGGAAGATCTCCCAGGATTTGTCCCTTCTGGACCCAGAGGAGCGGGGCCCCAAGGCAAAGGGGGAGGAGGGGGGAGGGGGAGCAAACACCTTTCCTCTGGGGGAGGAGCCTGAATGAGCCTTCCTTGGGGAAGCAAGCAGGGGCTGACTAGGGGCTCTTCAACCTCCCTCCCTCCGGGATTCTGTTCAGTTTCATTTCCCCATGGAACCACCCTGGTGAGTTTCAGGAAAGGGAAAGATGGAGGAGGGGACAGAGGGAATGAATGAGCTGACCCACCCACATCTGCATTCAGAGAAAGATCTCCTGGGTAAATGGCCGCCTCCTCCTGACCGATACACAATCGCAACCCCACCCCGCACCCAGACACACTCAGGACACAGTCCCCTCACACTGACAGTCTCCCAATCTGTCACGCTCATGAACCCTGGTTACAATCACCCTCCCGTACCCAGAGACACTCACTGACGCATGTCACCCTCACAGTGACAGTCACTCACTCTCACAACCATCTCAAACTATTACACACACACACACACTAGCAGGATTATTCTCACGGACCCCCTCACACACTGACATGCTCATGCTCACTATCACCATGCGCATCCACTGTCACACTCACATAATCACAAACTCCCTAAAACCCTCACAATCACACTAAGGCCCTGTCACACAAACACTCACACTCTGTCACATTCATACACAGTCACTGTCACATACTGAAATACATCATCACACTCAGTCAAACCTGTGTACACTGTGACTTCCACACTTGCACATTCAGTTACCCCTGCACACACTTAATCACTGTCACGCGTGTGCCCTCAGACCTGCCACAGACACGCTCACTGCCTCACCTACATGCTTGTCACGCACTAATATTCACACTCACTCTCATAACATTCACAATCGCCCCTCTATACCCTATTAGTCTCACACACACCCTCAGACTCATCCTCACTATCACTCTTGCACACTCACCCCCACAATCCTTCACACATATGCTTACAGTCAGTCACCCTTGTGCACACTCAGTCACTGTCACACTCCCTCACACCCCCTGTCGCGCAGCCACTCACTGTCACACACGGTCACCCTCACACACCTTCAGACCCGTCGTGTTCACCCCCATGGCCCCTGTCACACTCACACACATACTCAGCATGCACAGTTATTATCACCCGTATGTACCCTGTCACTGTCACACACACACACCCTGTCACGCTCGCCCTCACCATCACACTCGCGCACGCTGCCCCCCACAGCCCCTGTCACACTCACACCCAGTCCCTCACGGGCAAGGCTGGCAGTGGGGGTGGGGGCAGTGTCGCCAAGGGAACCAGGTGAGCCTTCCCCTCCCCCTCCTCCCCAGCCCCTCCCGGCCCCCTCTCTCAGAGCCTCCAGACACAATCCAGGGGTCCAAGGTGGGACAGAACCGGACTGGGGCTACCCCGCCCCACCCTGCCCGGTGGGCGCCTTACCGTCCGCCATGTTGGCCGCGGCCCCTCCCGCAAGCATCGCGAGATTTTAAGTGAGGGCCTTGAGCTGAGTGTTCAGGAGGCGGGAGTTGTCGCGAGATTAGCCAAGAAGAGGCGGGGCTCAAGGGAAAGGCGGAGAAATGACTAGAGGAGCGGGGATGCTGCGCAGGCGCACTGCTCCCATCCACCCCGCCCTTGGGTGTCAGTCACGTGCTCGCGGATGGTGGGTGGGGCGCAGGAACCGGATCCCTAGGTTACTAGGTAGCTGCTTGCCGGCGCGCGCGCGCACGCGCACTTCTCCTTTCCCGCCTCCCTCTTCTAGTCCCCGCTTCCCCCCACCCCCACCCCCGGGCTGGTGAGCCGCCCCCCCTCCCCCCCCCCCGACGCGGCGCCCCGGCTGGCTGCTCCGGGTCCCTCGGCTGCCCGAGCTCCATCTCCCGCTTCCGAGCCTTTGTCCGCGCTGCCCCGCAGGCCGGGGCCCGGCTCTCGGCCCCCCTTCCTCCCCACGTTCGTCGACCGCTGCTCCTCGTGGCTCTGCGGCGCTTTCACGAGGGCTTCGCGGGGCGTCCCCCCCCCCCCGGTGGAGATCCGGGGCCGGCCTTGCCCTCTGCGGGCGCCCCAGCGCTTTGGCCTTCTGTGAGGCTGTGAGCGCTGGGCAAAGGCCTGGACTTCGGCGGAGAGGGACCCACGGGTTAGCAGGGGCCATCCTTCTGCGGGGGGGGGGGGGAGAGGGGGAGAAGGCTTTTTTGTGGCCGGTTGGGGGAAACAGCCCCCCCCCATGCAGCAGCTGTGCTTTCCCCACCCCCTATTCCGGGGGCCACTGCCTGTAGGGGACCCAGAGGAGAAAAGAGATGGGGCTGCCCTGGAGTATTCAGCATTTATTAGGCACCGCCAGTGTGCCAGGCACAGGCCGGGGACCCAAAAAGAGGCTAGAGAGTTCGTGCCCTCCCGGAGTTCCGTTTGGTTTGAAAGCCGGAGGCCTTGTCCCTGCTTTAAGCTGGTGAATGAATGCAGAAGCATGTTCTTAATTAGGAACCGGGGGCAAGGAAAGCGGTTACCAGACGGAGGGGGTTACTGCCCCATCCCACCCCCACCAGCGGTCCCCACGGCCAGGCTCCCGAGCTAAAGTCCAGAAAGATCCGATCTTGTGGTCACCACTGGTGGATTTGTTTGGATGAAGTTCCCCCAAACCAGAATCTGAACTGGGGTAAAATGAGCTGCTGATCATGGGCATACAATGGTGAAGGGCATGCCGGGAAGCCCCTCCCACTCTTTCCCTCATACACACAGCAGGGGGTGATGACCAGGATTTATGCAAATAGTAAGCACCTACTACTTACTAGGAAAGGTGAGAAGTGCTCAGGGTCCAGAGTGCCAGAGCCAGTGGCTGCTCACTAGGAGCCATTGAAGGGGCCAACTTGCCAAGCACTCTGGAGAAATAGCAGACAGGAGGAAGTGGGGGGATCTTCTGCCTTGGGGCAGTGGCAAAGACTTCCCGAGCCAAAGAGCAGAGATGAGGGGGGACAGCCAGTGAGCAGGTGGAACATCTTGTCTGTGAAACAGCCAGGGGCCAGGGTCTTTCCCGACTGGGAGCTGGAAGAAGATAAGAGCTAGATTGTGAAGGGCCTTGAACACCACACACGGCTTGTTGCATTTGATCCTAGAGGTGAAGGGGAGCCCAAGTAGGTCTTTTGGCTGCGAGGAGAAGATAAGTTTGAGAACCACAGCACACGTACTTACCCTCCAGAGGCCAGGGACAGATAAGGGAGAGCTGTTCCCTGCTCTGTTTTCCCCTTTCTGGCTTAAGCCTTTCCCTCTGACAGCCTGCGGCTTTTCCAGATTACACCTGTAAAAGGGGAAACTGTCAGAAACAGCCAGAAGTTAGCCACGTCTGGCTCTTCCAACACAGCCTGCCGAGAAGATCGGAAAAGGCCTGGAAATCTGAGGGAAAATGTCACAGCAAGTTCATTGTCCAGCTCCAGTTGTTATAAGGAGACTGACGGAGAAACCTGCAGACACCAGCAATGGAGTGTGGCTAGGGGTGTCTCCCAGAGTGTTTCAGTGCTCAGGGATCCGAAGAACGGATGCTGTGCACCAGGACAGGAGGAGGCTCCGGACTTGTCAAGGGATGGGAATGAGTGCCGACCAGCAGCTCTGGCTCTCACGACACAGTTCCAAGTCATGGACTCTGGACAGACCACGAGGGGACTTTGGGCTGTTATTCCAGAATGAGGAGAGGTCCAGGGCCTTAAACTGTGTGATATTTGAGGGCCAAGTTCAAAGGCAGATAGGATTGAGTGTCTCTGACTCCGAAGCAGATCAGGGTCTCCAGTCCAACCTCCAGCTCAACTAAAGCTTACAGAGGAATAACCAGAGCATGGGTCCCAGTCCAAAGGAGAGCCTGTAGCTCTGTCACCCTGAGCTTGCAGAGCTGGCCACATGGCTGATAATGGCTGAATCCAGCTGAATCCATAAGTGATAATGGCACTTCCTATAAGGGACAGATCAACAGCAGTTTTGTTCAAAGCAAGCCATCAGAAGCTTGAGGAGCAGACCAGGAAGACAAGGCCCTGGATCTTACCACTAGAGCACTGAAAGCTTACAGGTCCCCAGCCTGAGGTGTCCTTGACATCCTTAAATAGCCAGACATCCCATACTTCAAAAAAGGCAGGAGAAGGCCCCAAGAGCACAAAAGGTTAGCTCAGAATTCCACCAGATGCTTTCAGGGCCTGACTCCAAGATAAAGTTCAAAGTCAATGAAATAGACTATGAAAATGGAGTAAAAAAAAATCATAAAAGGACTATTATGGAGGTATACATACTTGACACAAACCCAGAAGAGAATGACTCCAAAGAGATTATTAAGAGAGAAAATAAGAGAGTTTTGGTTTTTTTTTTTTTTTTTTTTTTAAAGCTAAAGTGAGTGTGTGTGTGTGTGTGTGTATTTTAATCAGGGCAGAAGGAAAACATGGGGAAGAAATGAGAACTAGAAGAACTGGGAAGCAAATTAACAGGTTGGAACAAGAGGAACGAAACATCATTTGGGAAAAAAAAAACTGCCTGAAAATTGGAATCAATCAAAGAGAAGCTCATGACTTCATGTCATGACTTCATGCAGCATCAAGAAATATTAAAAACAAAACCAAAAAATGGGAAAATTAGAAGAAAATATTAGGTATTTCATACAAAAAGAAATGAAAACAAATTTAGAAAAAAGAATTTGAGAGTAATTTGGCTCTCTCAATGCTATAACCAAAGCAAAATCTACCTACCATTTTCCAAGTCCTTATAGAACAACTTCTTGATCTCTTAGAGGATAAAGTAGGAATAGAATCCAGTAGTCATCTTCTGAAAGAAACCCTCAAATGAAAACTCAGACATATTAGAGCCAAAAATCTAGACCTTCTTGGTCAAAGAAAAGACACTGAAAGTGGCCATTACAAAAAAAAATAAAAACTGAGTAGTTAAAGGATCCCATCATGAGGAAGGAAAACTTAGAATATTTTATTCCAAAAGGCAAAAGATCGAGATTTAGCCAAGAATATCCTGTAAGACTGAATACAATGCAAGGGGGGGGGGGAATGAATCTTTAATGAAATGAATTATTAATACATACATATAATATTAATGAATAATTAAATGAAAAGATCTGAGCTGCCTGGAAAATTTAACATACAAACCCACAAATCAAGAGATGCATAAAAATAAAAGCATGAGTGAGCAACCATAGGAAACTAAAAATAGTATATATTCTAATAATGGTAGATGATACATTTATCCTTTCAGGAGTATGTCAGAGATCTGGAAGTGATTCTGTTTTGATGACCTTAAAAGAAGGAAGAATGGGGGGGGGGGGAAGTAATACCTTTTCTGGAGAAGGGAGAAAGGGACAGAGAATGAGGAAAATTATTCCAAATAATAGGCTCAGATAATAATACTCAAGTAGAAGTTTATACAAATAAAGAGGAAGTGGTGGAGTGAGTGATACTTAAACTTGACTGTCATTTGAACAAAGAAAAGAATACTTAGAGTTTAGTAAGAAATACATTTCATTCAACAAAGAAAAAAGTTTAAAGGGAGAAATAAGAAGGGCAGGTTTATAAGCAAAACAAAGAGGCAAAAGGAAATACCTAAGGGGGGAAAAAAGATTGAAAACAAATCCATCATGACTGTGAATGTGAATGGAATGAACTCAATTGTAAAATGCAAGATAGGAAAGTGGTTTAGAAAGCAGAATCTACTATGTGATTCCCAAGAAACACATTTGAAATATAGAATTCAAAAAAGGGACTGGAGCAAAATCTATTCTGCTTCAACTGAAATAGAAAAGGCAGGGGTAAACAATTATAAGCTCAGATAAAGCAACAGCAAAATAGACCTAATTAAAAGGACTGAGAAATTATTTTGCTGAAATGGACCATAGACACAGAATATCAATACCAAATATATAAACACCAAATGGCATAGCATCTAAATTCTTAAAGGAAAAGTTAAATGAATTACAGGAAGAAATAGATAATGAAACTATAATGGGGAGGTTGGGGCTGATTTACCAGGTGGGAGGAGAACCAGCTTCATGAAAAGCAGCATTGTGGTGAGATGGAGACAACTGGATGGACCTAGCTGCTAATTTCTCCTCAGACCCTCCTCAGCAGCTACATTATCTTCTTCATTTTGCTTAATACACTCCAGTTCCCCCATCTGTAAATCTTTTCTAGCTTCAGTCCTATATCCTATGAAAATCAGGGGACAATAACCAGGGGCAGAGGATGGTCAGCAGTGTTCACTACCCTGGAGAGATCAAAGTCAAGAAGGATGAGAATTGAGAAAAGGTCATTGGTTTTAGCAAAAAGCCCCCACTGGGGACTTTGGAGAGCAGGTTCAGACAAGTGATAAGGTCAGAAGCCAGATTATTACAAGGGACTGAGAAGCATGTGGGTGGAGATGCTTTGGAGACAAGTGTAAAGTGTTCCCAGGAGCTTGACTGTGAAAAGGAGGCAAGATATAGAAAGAAAGCTTATGGCAGGGTCACATGTTAAAGGTGGGAGAGATCTGAACATGTATATAGGTGACAGGACGTGAAGGGGAAAATTAAGGGGAGAGCGGGGATGCTGGAAGGAGCAAGCATCTGGAGAGGATGGGAGTGGTGGGGACTCATGTGGCCCTGGCCCAGAACAAGGCGGAGACTCTGCAGACATTGGGGACTTCTTCAGAGACTGGAACAAGGGAGAGGAGGAGGCAGCTGGTGCTGAGAGGAGCATACAGACGTGCACCATGAGGCCTAAGCTCATGGTAGATACCTCTGTTTTCATGAAGCAGTCCTTGGCTGAGAGGGGGGGAGTTTGCAGCAGAGATCCTATGAAAGATCAGGTCTCTGCA